>JAODAL010031286.1:0-48651 GCA_025379985.1 Phyllomedusa bahiana
CCCATAGACTCTATAGTAAGAATGTCCGGGCTTCTCCCATAGCCAAAAGTAAGAAATCCCGTTGTTTCCCTCCCATAACTAAAAGTGAGAACGCCGCTGTCTCCCAAGACCTATATAAAATCCTGCTGTCTCCCATCCTAAAAAGAAGTCCCGTTTCTCCCATTAGGAAATTTATATAAGAAATCCCGTTTCTCCCATGACCTATAGAAAGAATGCCCTGCTGCTCCCCATAGACCATAGAAAAGAATCCCCCTTTGGTTTCCCTCCATAGACCTAAAGTGAGAACGTCCCTGCTCCCATAACTCTATAGTAAGAACTCCCGCTGTCTCCCATAAACTCAATTTAAAAAACGTCCCGCGTCTCCCATAACCTATAGAAGAACGTCCCGCTTCTCCCATAAAACTCTATAGTAAGAACGTCCCTTTGCCTCCCATAGACTCTAAAAATAAAAGCCCGTTCTCCCAAGCCCTCATATAAAACCCCCCCGCTCCCATAACTCTATAGAAAAACCCCCCTGTCTCCCAAAAGCCCCTTATATAAGAACGCCCCCGCTCCCCTCCCACAGACCAATAAAGAACGTCCCGCGTCCCCATGACCTATATAAAGAACCCTCTGCCCATAGACCTTTTAAAAAGAAACCCCGCTGTCTCCCATAGACTCTATAGTAAGGAACGCCCGCCGTCTCCCATAGACTCTATAGTAAAAACGTCCCCCTGTCTCCCTAGACTCAATATAAGAGCGCCCCCGTTGTTCCATAGACTCTATAGTAAAACGTCCCGCTGCTCCCAAGACTCTATATAAGAACCCCGCTGTCTCCAAACTCTTATGAGAACCCCCGCTGTCTCTCTAGACTCTATAGTAAGAACGTCCCCGTCTCCACAGAACATTTTTTTCGCTTTTTTAATAATGCATGTCTACCCTGCATGGACAAAAAAAAGACCTAAAACCAAATCCTAAAAAAAATTCATAAAACGATTTTTTTGGCGCTTTTTTTTTTTTGGACTTTTTTTTCTTGTCTTTAAGTCTTGTTTTTAATGTCTGCATAAACAAGCCATTTTGGGTGTAACTCCCCCACACAAGGGTTTAAGCACATTTATTTTATCATATGTAAAACTTGAGGTTTTTTATGGATTTTGGGGCAATAAAGTTAATTTTACTTTACATAGTTTCATAGTATTAAGGCCGAAAAAAAAGGGGTCCTCCAGTTTCAGCCATTGCCCTACAAATGTTGACCAAGGAAGGCAAAAAAAAAACATGAGGTAAAGCCCAAATTTTCCTCATTTAGGAAAAAATTCCCCCGACTCCAATCGGCAAACCCAATAATCCCCGGATCACGACCCTTCTCCAGAATCCCGGTCACTATAACTTGTTATATTTTTTCATCTAGAAATGTATCCAGACTCTTCTCCAGAATCCTGGTCACTATAACTTGTTATATTATTACATCTAGAAATGTATCCAGACCCTTCTCCAGAATCCTGGTCACTATAACTTTTTATATTATTACATCTAGAAATGTATCCAGACCCTTCTCCAGAATCCCGGTCACTATAACTTGTTCTATTATTACATCTAGAAATGTATCCAGACCCTTCTCCAGAATCCTGGTCACTATAACTTGTTATAATATTACATCTAGAAATGTATCCAAACCCTTCTCCAGAATCCTGGTCACTATAACTTGTTCTATTATTACATCTAGAAATGTTATCCAACCCTTCTACAGAATCCTGGTCACTATAACTTGTTCTTATTATTTCATCTAGAAATGTATCCAGACCCTTCTCCAGAATCCCAATCACTATAACTTGTTATATTATTACATCTAGAAATGTATCCAGACCCTTCTCCAGAATCCCGGTCACTATAACTTGTTATATTATTACATCTAGAAATGTATCCAGACCCTTCTCCAGAAACCTGGCCACTATAACTTGTTCTATTATTACATCTAGAAATGTATCCAGACCCTTCTTCAGAATCCTGGTCACTATAACTTGTTATATTATTACATCTAGAAATGTATCCAGACCCTTCTCCAGAATCCCGGTCACTATAACTTGTTATATTATTATATCTAGAAATGTATGCAGACCCTTCTCCAGAATCCTGGTCACTATAAACTTGTTTCTATTATTACATCTAGAAATGTATCCAGACCCTTCTCCAGAATCCATGGTCACTATAACTTGTTATATTATTTACATCTAGAAATGTATCCCGACCCTTCTCCAGAATCCTGGTCACTATAACTTGTTCTTATTATTACATCTAGAAATGTATCCAGACCCTTCTCCAGAATCCCGGTCACTATAACTTGTTATATTATTACATCTAGAAATGTATCCAGACCCTTCTCCAGAATCCTGGTCACTATAACTTGTTCTATTATTACATCTAGAAATGTATCCAGACCCTTCTACAGAATCCTGGTCACTATAACTTGCTATATTATACACCTAGAAATGTATTCAGACCCTTCTCCAGAATCCTGGTCACTTATAACTTGTATATTATTACATCTAGATAATGTATCCAGACCCTTCTCCAGAATCCTGGTCACTATAACTTTGTTCTATTATTACATCTAGAAATGTATCCAGACCCTTCTCCAGAATCCCGGTCACTATAACTTGTTATATTATTACATCTAGAAATGTATCCAGACCCTTCTCCAGAATCCTGGTCACTATAACCTGTTATATTATTACATGTAGAAATGTATCCAGACCCTTCTCCAGAATCCTGGTCACTATAACTTGTTATATTATTACATCTAGAAATGTATCCAGAACCTTCTCCAGAATCCCGGTCACTATAACTTGTTATATTATTACATCTAGAAATGTATCCAGACCCTTTTTGAACTCTGTTAGTGAATTCACCAATACAAGTTCCTCTGGCAGAGAGTTCCACAGTCTCACTGCTCTTACAGTAAAGAATCGTTTTCTATGTTTATGTAGAAACCTTCTTTCCTCATGGCGTAGAGGATGCCTCCTTGTTCTGGATAGAGTCCTGGGTATAAATAGATCTTGGGAGAGATCACTATACTGACCCCGATATATTTATACATATTTATTATGTCCGTGAAGCCATGTTTTCTCTAAATAACCCTAATCTTGCTCATCTTTCTGGGTATTGCAGTCCACCCAGTCCTTTTATTATTTTTGTTGGGCGCAGTGTTCCAATTGATTGTTAATAGAATGAAAAAGAAAAAGTCGGTTCCCCGGCACTTGTCTATAATACACCTCAGTGAGGCGAAGATATGGTGCTAAAAAAGATTTTATTAGATAAAAGCAATATCCATAAAACTAAAACTTTATTACACCTTCTCTGGTATAACAACAAAACGCGTTTCTCGCCTGCATCGGCGCTACCTCAGGAGAATGTGATACCTGATGTAGCGGCGGTGCAGGCGATAAACCTGATAGGTGCAGGTTCTATATCTAGGACACCTATCTTGGGAAAGGTTATGGCCCTCGAAAGTTACGGCTTAGAATGGGAGAACTGAGCATGACTCGCCATTCTGTTCTACGGGAGTTCCCAGTACAGGGGAGCGCTGTGTTCTCCATTCTGTTCTATGGGAGTTCCCAGTACAGGGGAGCGCTGTGTTCTCCATTCTGTTCATTGGGAGTTCCCAGTACAGGGGAGCGCTGTGTTCTCTCCACTCTGTTCTATGGGGGTTCCCAGTACAGGGAGCGCTGTGTTCTCCATTCTGTTCTCCGGGAGTTCCCAGTACAGGGGAGGGCTGTGTTCTCCATTCTGTTCTATGGGAGTTCTCAGTACAGGGGAGCGCTGTGTTCTTTCAATTGTGTTCTATGGGTGTTGCCAGTACAGGGGAGCGCTGTGTTCTCTCCATTCTGTTCTATGGAAGTTCCTAGTACAGGGGAGCACTGTGTTCTCTCCATTCTGTTCTATGGGTGTGCCCAGTACAGGGAAGCGCTGTGTTCTCCATTCTACTCTATGGAAGTTCCTAGTACAGGGGAGCACTGTGTTCTCCATTCTGTTCTATGGGAGTTCCCAGTACTGCGGAGCACTGTGTTCTTCATTCTCCTTTATAGGAGTTCCCAGTACTGCGGAGCACTGTGTTCTTCATTCTCCTTTATAGGAGTTCCCAGTACAGGGGAGCGCTGTGTTCTTCATTCTGTTCTATAGGAGTTCCCAGTACAGGGCAGTGCTGTGTTCTTCATTCTCTTCTATGGGAGTTCCCAGTACAGGGGAGCGCTGTGTTCTTCATTCTCTTCTATAGGAGTTCCCAGTACAGGGGAGCGCTGTGTTCTCCATTCTGTTCTATGTGAGTTCCCAGTACAGGGGAGCGCTGTGTTCAGCCATACTCAGAACTTCCATAGAACAGAATGGAGAGTTGACTGGCTCTCTCTTCTAACCCAGCACTTGTGTTTGATGGCATATTCTATTGATACTCCATCAAAGTCTATGGTAGGAAGTTCCCTTTTTTTGTGTCGGACACCCACATTTATAATACACCATGTTCTAATTTGTCCTACAGGGTGGAGATTAATTCCTCCTTCTGCCTTTCCTCATTACCCAGACATGAAAAATATCTGTTACATATGGAATAAAGAAAGCAAAAAATAAAAATTCCCTACAATTTGCATAAACTCGTAAAGCGGGTCAGCAGCATTTCAACAAAAGTTCCCCTTTGTCAAGTGACGAGACTGATATAAGATTCCGTGGAATGAGGACAAACAGCCTTTTTAGCCAAATACTGTATCACCGACCCGAGGGCATGTTCCCCTGTTACATTAAGGTTCCTAGAATATAGAATATCACAAAACAGCGCGGACAAGTCCTGTTTCTATGACTTAGAAAGGGAATGACAGACAATTTACACCAAAACTGTAAAATACAACCATATGTAAGCAATGCTGGCATCTCAGATAGTACGATAGTTAATGCACCAACAATCTCCACTGTAGTCACCCTCAAGACTAAGCATGGCCCCCTACTTATTGGAGCATAGAAAACTGATTGCAGGAAAAAAACATATGGGCCATCTTGTCTTCCCTTGTGTTACACAGTGGAGTTATTATGTGCAGCCTGGACAGCAGCTAGACGGACACCACCATCCAAGGGTCCCACAGCTGCTGTAGGGTCCATAGACCCAACACCACCATCCAGGGGCCCCACAGCTGCTGGAGGGTCCATAGAGCCAACACCACCATCCAGGGGCCCCACAGCTGCTGGAGGGTCCATAGAGCCAACACCACCATCCAGGAGCCCCACAGCTGCTGGAGGGTCCATAGAGCCAACACCACCATCCAGGGGCCCCACAGCTGCTGGAGGGTCCATAGAGCCAACACCACCATCCAGGGGCCCCACAGCTGCTGGAGGGTCCATAGAGCCAACACCACCATCCAGGAGCCCCACAGCTGCTGGAGGGTCCATAGAGCCAACATCACCATCCAGGGTCCCCACAGCTGCTGGAGGGTCCATAGAGCCAACACCACCATCCAGGAGCCCCACAGCTGCTGGAAGGTCCATAGAGCCAACACCACCATCCAGGGGGGACACAGCTGCTGGAGGGTCCATAGAGCTAACACCACCATCCAGAAGCCCCACTGCTGCTGTAGGGTCCTTAACGCCAACACCACCATCCAGGGGCCCCACAGCTGCTGGTGGGTCCATAGAGCCAACACCACCATCCAGGGGCTCCCACAGCTGCTGGAGGGTCCATAGAGCCAACACCACCATCCAGGGGCTCTCACAGCTGCTGGAGGGTCCATAGAGCCAACACCACCATCCAGGAGCCCCACAGCTGCTGGAGAGGCCATAGAGTCAACACCCCCATCCAGAGGCTCCCACAGTTGCTGTAGGGTCCATAGAGCCAACACCACCATCCAGGGGCCCCCCAGCTGCTGGAGGATCCATAGAGCCACCACCACCATCCAGGGGTCCCACAGCTGCTGGAGGGTCCATAGAGTCAACACCACCATCCAGAGGTCCCACAGCTGCTGGAGGGTCCATAGAGACAACACCACCATCCAGTGGACCCACAGCTGCTGGAGGATCCATAGAGCCAACAACACCATCCAGGGGTCCCACAGCTGCTGGAGGGTCCATAGAGTCAACACCACCATCCAGAGGTCCCACAGCTGCTGGAGGGTCCATCGAGCCAACACCACCATCCAGGGGCTCCCACAGCTGCTGTAGGGTCCATAGAGCCAACACCACCATCCAGGAGCCCCACAGCTGCTGGAGAGGCCATAGAGTCAACACCACCATCCAGAGGCTCCCACAGTTGCTGTAGGGTCCATAGAGCCAACACCACCATCCAGGGGCCCCACAGCTGCTGGAGGGTCAATAGAGCAAACAACACCATCCAGGGGTCCCACAGCTGCTGGAGAGTCCATAGAGCCAACACCACCATCCAGGGTCCCACAGCTGCTGTTGGGTCCTTAGAGCCAACACCACCATCCAGGGGCCCCACAGCTGCTGGAGGATCCATAGAGCCAACAACACCATCCAGGGGTCCCACAGCTGCTGGAGGGTCCATAGAGTCAACACCACCATCCAGAGGTCCCACAGCTGCTGGAGGGTCCATAGAGCCAACACTAACATCCAAGGGCCCAACACATGCTCAATTGGGGTCTGGAAAATTAGAGGCCAGGGTAGTACTTTGAAGTCTTGGTCCTACTCTTCCCACCAATGTCGAACATTTCTATCTGAGTGACATGTCGCATTGCCTTGCTAGAAAATCCCATCCAACCCAGGGGAGACATTCAGCAGGTATGGGTGTACATGATCTGCAGAGATGGATTCATACCCAAATTGGGTTAGAACGTCTTCCACATGGATGAACGGCCCAGAGAATGCCCCGAAAACCTTTCCCAGACCATAACACTGCCCCCACTAGCTTGTGTTCTTCCAGCCATGGTTGCAGGGTGTTTTTTCTCTGATGTTTTTCATCTGACACGCCAATGTACCGCCGTTCATGAAGCAGAGAATGTGACTCATCGGAGAAGGTGACTCTTTGCCAATCAGCAGAGATCTGCCACCATTGGCCCTAAAGCCAATATTCATCCATTTTTGCAAGTTTTAGAACTTGTCCCTTTTACCCTTGACAACAATTAGGGATCTGTGTGCAGACAGCCTATCACAAGTCTTCTGTATCCACCAAGCCAGCACACCAGACGGGACTTCCTACTGATTGCTGACACAGAAAGTTGGAAGAGGTCATAATAATGTGACTCTGCTGTGTGCATTTCCTTTTTTATGCTTACTTTAGGATAGATATGTGTTTATGGTTTATATTCACCTACAACCACATCTGCTGTGAGATGTTACCAAGTATCTATTGCTCTTTCAGTAAAATATCGTTTTCTGACGTTGCTTCTGATCTTCCCAATTAATCTCAGATTGTGCCTTCTTGGTCTCATGTTAGGTTTCTTACTAAAGACAACTGCCCCTTATATATCCCTTTATGTTAAGGTTCATCCTTTCTCCTCTGTTCTCCAGGCTTTACAAACCTTTACTGATCTTACACAATCCTTGGACCCATTCAATTTTATCATTGTTTTTCTGTAACTCAGACCTCCAGAATTTACCCCAGACTTCCAGATGTGAGGTCTCCAGAAGTGACCCCAGGCTTCCAGATGTGAGGTCTCCAGAAGTGACTCCAGAAATCTAGATGAGAGGTTTTCAAAAGTGACCCCAGAATTCAAGATGTGAGTTCTCCAGAGGTGACACCAGACTTCCAGATGTGAGGTTTCCAGAGGTGACACCAGACTTCCAGATGTGAGGTCTCCAGAGGTGACACCAGACTTCCAGATGTGTTGTCTCCAGAGGTGACACCAGACTTCCAGATGTGAGGTCTCCAGAGGTGACACCATAATTCTATATGTGAGGTTTTCAAAAGTTACCGCATAATTCCAGATGAGAGGTTTTCAAAAGTGACCCCAGAATTCAAGATGTGAGTTCTCCAGAGGTGACCCCAGAATTCCAGATGTGAGATCTCCATAAGTGACCCCAGAATTCCAGATGTGATATCTACAGAAGTAACCCCAGAATTCCAGTTGTGAAATTTCCAGAAGTGACCCCGGAATTCCAGATGTGAAATTTTCAGAAGTGACCCCAAAATTATGGATGTGAGGTCTCCCGAAGTGACCTGAAAATTCCAAATGTGAGGTTTTCAAAAGTGACCCCAGAATTCAGATGTGAGGTTTTCAAAAGTGATCACAGAATTCCAGACGTGGAATTTCCAGAAGTGACCCCAGACTTCCAGATGTGAAATCTTCAGAAGTGACCCCAGACTTCCAGATGTGAGGTCTCCAGAAGTGACCCCAGGCTTCCAGATGTGAGGTCTCCAGAAGTGACCCCAGGCTTCCAGATGTGAAATCTCCAGAAGTGACCCCAGACTTCCAGATGTGAGGTCTCCAGAAGTGACTCCAGAAATCTAGATGAGAGGTTTTCAAAAGTGACCCCAGAATTCCAGATGTGAGTTCTCCAGAGGTGACACCAGACTTCCAGATGTGAGGTCTCCAGAGGTGACACCAGGCTTCCAGATGTGAGGTCTCCAGAGGTGACACCAGAATTCTAGATGTGAGGTTTTCAAAAGTGACCCCAGAATTCCAGATGTGAGGTTTCCAAAAGTGACCCCAGACTTCAAGATGTGAAATTTCCATAAGTGACCCCAGAATTCCAGATGTGAGATCTCCATAAGTGACCCCAGAATTCCAGATGTGAGATCTCCAGAAGTAACCCCAGAATTCCAGTTGTGAAATTTCCAGAAGTGACCCCGGAATTCCAGATGTGAAATTTTCAGAAGTGACCCCAAAATTATGGATGTGAGGTCTCCCGAAGTGACCTGAAAATTCCAAATGTGAGGTTTTCAAACGTGACCCCAGTAGATGTGAGGTTTTCAAAAGTGATCACAGAATTCCAGACGTGGAATTTCCAGAAGTGACCTCAGAATTCCAGATGTGAGATTTCCAGAAGTGACCCCAGAATTCCAGATGTGAGATCTCCTGAAGTGACCCCAGAATTCCAAATTAGAGGCTTTCAAAAGTGATTCCAGTAGATGTGAGGTTTTCAAAAGTGATCCCAGAATTCCAGATGTGAGGGCTCCAGAAGTGACCCCAGAAATCCAGATGTGAGGTCTCCAAATGTGAAATCTCCAGAAGTGACCCAGAATTCAGATGTGAGGTCTGCAGAAGTGACCCCACTATTCTAGATGAGGTTTTCAAAAGTGACCCCAGAATTCCAGATGTGAGATCTCCAGAAGTGACCCCAGACTTCCAGATGTGAGGTCTCTGGACGTGACCCCAGAATTCCTGATGTGAGATCTCCAGAAGTGACCCCAGAATTCAGATGTGAGGTCTCCAGAAATGAGCCCAGAATTCAGATGTGAAATTTCCAGAAGTGACCCCAGAATTCCAGATGTGAGATCTCCAGAGGTGACCCCAGAATTCCAGATGTGAGGTCTCCAGAGGTGACACCAGGCTTCCAGATGTGAGGTATCCAGAAGTGACCCCAGGCTTCCAGATGTGATATCTCCAGAAGTGACCCCAGACTTCCAGATGTGAGGTCTCCAGAAGTGACTCCAGAAATCTAGATGAGAGGTTTTCAGAGGTGACCCCAGAATTCAAGATGTGAGTTCTCCAGAGGTGACACCAGACTTCCAGATGTGAGGTCTCCAGAGGTGACACCAGGCTTCCAGATGTGAGGTCTCCAGAGGTGACACCAGAATTCTAGATGTGAGGTTTTCAAAAGTGACCGCAGAATTCCAGATGTGAGGTTTTCAAAAGTGACCCCAGACTTCAAGATGTGAAATTTCCATAAGTGACCCCAGAATTCCAGATGTGAGATCTCCATAAGTGACCCCAGAATTCCAGATGTGAGATCTCCAGAAGTAACCCCAGAATTCCAGTTGTGAAATTTCCAGAAGTGACCCCGGAATTCCAGATGTGAAATTTTCAGAAGTGACCCCAAAATTATGGATGTGAGGTCTCCCGAAGTGACCTGAAAATTCCAAATGTGAGGTTTTCAAAAGTGACCCCAGTAGATGTGAGGTTTTCAAAAGTGATCACAGAATTCCAGACGTGGAATTTCCAGAAGTGACCTCAGAATTCCAGATGTGAGATTTCCAGAAGTGACCCCAGAATTCCAGATGTGAGATCTCCTGAAGTGACCCCAGAATTCCAAATTAGAGGCTTTCAAAAGTGATTCCAGTAGATGTGAGGTTTTCAAAAGTGATCCCAGAATTCCAGATGTGAGGGCTCCAGAAGTGACCCCAGAAATCCAGATGTGAGGTCTCCAAATGTGAAATCTCCAGAAGTGACCCCAGAATTCAGATGTGAGGTCTGCAGAAGTGACCCCACTATTCTAGATGAGGTTTTCAAAAGTGACCCCAGAATTCCAGATGTGAGATCTCCAGAAGTGACCCCAGACTTCCAGATGTGAGGTCTCTGGACGTGACCCCAGAATTCCAGATGTGAGGTCTCCAGAAGTGACCCCAGAATTCAGGTGTGGGGTCTGGAGAAATGAGCCCAGAATTCAGATGTGAAATTTCCAGAAGTGACCCCAGACTATCCAGATGTGAAATCTTCAGAAGTGACCCCAGACTTCCAGATGTGAGGTCTCCAGAAGTGACCCCAGGCTTCCAGATGTGAGGTCTCCAGAAGTGACCCCAGGCTTCCAGATGTGAAATATCCAGAAGTGACCCCAGACTTCCAGATGTGAGGTGTCCAGAAGTGAACCCAGAAATCTAGATGAGAGGTTTTCAAAAGTGACCCCAGAATTCAAGATGTGAGTTCTCCAGAGGTGACACCAGACTTCCAGATGTGAGTTCTCCAGAGGTGACACCAGGCTTCCAGATGTGAGGTCTCCAGAGGTGACACCAGAATTCTAGATGTGAGGTTTTCAAAAGTGACCCCAGAATTCCAGATGTGAGGTTTTCAAAAGTGACCCCAGACTTCAAGATGTGAAATTTCCATAAGTGACCCCAGAATTCCAGATGTGAGATCTCCATAAGTGACCCCAGAATTCCAGATGTGAGATCTCCAGAAGTAACCCCAGAATTCCAGTTGTGAAATTTCCAGAAGTGACCCCGGAATTCCAGATGTGAAATTTTCAGAAGTGACCCCAAAATTATGGATGTGAGGTCTCCCGAAGTGACCTGAAAATTCCAAATGTGAGGTTTTCAAAAGTGACCCCAGTAGATGTGAGGTTTTCAAAGTGATCACAGAATTCCAGACGTGGAATTTCCAGAAGTGACCTCAGAATTCCAGATGTGAGATTTCCAGAAGTGACCCCAGAATTCCAGATGTGAGATCTCCTGAAGTGACCCCAGAATTCCAAATTAGAGGCTTTCAAAAGTGATTCCAGTAGATGTGAGGTTTTCAAAAGTGATCCCAGAATTCCAGATGTGAGGTCTCCAGAAGTGACCCCAGAAATCCAGATGTGAGGTCTCCAAATGTGAAATCTCCAGAAGTGACCCCAGAATTCAGATGTGAGGTCTGCAGAAGTGACCCCACTATTCTAGATGAGGTTTTCAAAAGTGACCCCAGAATTCCAGATGTGAGATCTACAGAAGTGACCCCAGACTTCCAGATGTGAGGTCTCTGGACGTGACCCCAGAATTCCTGATGTGAGATATCCAGAAGTGACCCCAGAATTCAGATGTGAGGTCTCCAGAAATGAGCCCAGAATTCAGATGTGAAATCTCCAGAAGTGACCCCAGACTTCCAGATGTGAAATCTTCAGAAGTGACCCCAGACTTCCAGATGTGAGGTCTCCAGAAGTGACCCCAGGCTTCCAGATGTGAGGTCTCCAGAAGTGACCCCAGGCTTCCAGATGTGAAATCTCCAGAAGTGACCCCAGACTTCCAGATGTGAGGTCTCCAGAAGTGACTCCAGAATTCTAGATGAGAGGTCTTCAAAAGTGACCCCAGAATTCAAGATGTGAGTTCTCCAGAGGTGACACCAGACTTCCAGATGTGAGGTCTCCAGAGGTGACACCAGGCTTCCAGATGTGAGGTCTCCAGAGGTGACACCAGAATTCTAGATGTGAGGTTTTCAAAAGTGACCCCAGAATTCCAGATGTGAGGTTTTCAAAAGTGACCCCAGACTTCAAGATGTGAAATTTCCATAAGTGACCCCAGAATTCCAGATGTGAGATCTCCATAAGTGACCCCAGAATTCCAGATGTGAGATCTCCAGAAGTAACCCCAGAATTCCAGTTGTGAAATTTCCAGAAGTGACCCCGGAATTCCAGATGTGAAATTTTCAGAAGTGACCCCAAAATTATGGATGTGAGGTCTCCCGAAGTGACCTGAAAATTCCAAATGTGAGGTTTTCAAAAGTGACCCCAGTAGATGTGAGGTTTTCAAAAGTGATCACAGAATTCCAGACGTGGAATTTCCAGAAGTGACCTCAGAATTCCAGATGTGAGATTTCCAGAAGTGACCCCAGAATTCCAGATGTGAGATCTCCAGAAGTGACCCCAGAATTCCAAATGAGAGGCTTTCAAAAGTGATTCCAGTAGATGTGAGGTTTTCAAAAGTGATCCCAGAATTCCAGATGTGAGGGCTCCAGAAGTGACCCCAGAAATCCAGATGTGAGGTCTCCAAATGTGAAATCTCCAGAAGTGACCCCAGAATTCAGATGTGAGGTCTGCAGAAGTGACCCCACTATTCTAGATGAGGTTTTCAAAAGTGACCCCAGAATTCCAGATGTGAGATCTTCAGAAGTGACCCCAGACTTCCAGATGTGAGGTCTCTGGACGTGACCCCAGAATTCCTGATGTGAGATCTCCAGAAGTGACCCCAGAATTCAGATGTGAGGTCTCCAGAAATGAGCCCAGAATTCAGATGTGAAATTTCCAGAAATGAGCCCAGAAATCCAGATATGAGAGCTCCAGAAGTGACCCCAGAATTCCAGATGTGAGGTCTCCAGAAGTGACCCCAGAATTCCAGATGTGAGGTCCCAACCTCCCTCTTGCAGCATTTTCTTGCTTTCTATGCTGGCTAACCGCACTGGGGATTCATTTTGAGGCTGTCAGAAACCAGATCCCTAAATCCTTTTCTTATGAAATCCTGGTAGCACAGAGCTGCCAGTATAATATCAGAGGATTCCTTCCCTCATTATTTCATAGTGGAAACACTGATCTGCAATTTCCATTGTTTCAACCGTTTATCCAATAAAGTGAAATTATTCTCCATATTACAGACGTCTCCAGGAAAATCATCCCTATTACACACTAATGTATCATCAGCAAACAGGAAAATGTTACCCACCAAACCTGCTCCTCTGTGACTTACCTACAGGCAAACCTTACCTACCAAACCTTCTCCTATGTAACCTACCTACAGGAAAACCTTACATACCAAACCTTCTCCTATGTAACCTACCAACATGCAAACCTTACCTTCCAAACCTCCTCCTCTGTGACTTACCTACAGGCAAACCTTACCTACCAAACCTGCTCCTATGTCAGTTGCCTACAATCAACTCTTACCTACCAATCCTTCTCCAATATTAGTTACCTACATGCAAACCTTACTTATGAAGCCTTCTCCTATGTCAGTTGCCTACAAGCAAATGTTACCTACCAAACATTCTCCAATATTACTTACACACAGGCAAACCTTACCTTCCAAACCTTCTCCTATGTCACCTACCTACAGGCAAACCTTACCTACCAAACCTCCTCCTATGTCACCTACCAACAAGCAAACATTACGTACCAAACCTTCACCTATGTCACCTACCTACAGGCAAACCTAACTTACCAAACCATCTCCACTGTACGTAACCTACAGGCAAACCTTACCTACCAACTCTGCTTCTCTGTCACGAACCTACATGCAAACCTTTCCTACCAAACCTGCTCCTCTGTCACTTACCTACAGGCAAACCTTACCTACCAAACCTGCTCCTCTCACTTACCGACAGGCAAACCTTACCTACCAAACCTGCTCCTCTCACTTACCTACAGACAAACCTTACCTACCAAACCTACTCCTCTGTCACCTACCTACAGGCAAACCTGACCTACCAAACCTTCTCCTAGTCACCTACCTACAGCCAATCCTTACCTACCCAACCTACTCCTATGTCACCTACCTACAGGCAAACCTTACCTACCAAACCTTCTCCTATGTCACCTACAGGCAATCATTGCCTACCAAACCTTCTCCTATGCTCCTTACCTACAGGCAAACCCTACTTACTATACCTTTCCTACCAAACCTGCTCCTCTGTCACTTACCAACAGGCAAACCTAACTTACAAAACCTGATTCTCTGTCACCTACAGTCAATCATTGCCTACCAAACCTTCTACTATGTCACTCATTTGTCTGAAAACCTTATCTACCAAACCTGCTCCTCTGTCAGGTACAGTCAATTATTGCCTACCAAACCTTCTACCATGTCACTTACCTGTTTGTAAACCTTATCTACGAGACCTTCTACTATGCTACTTACCTACAGGCAAAACTTACCTACTAAAACTTCTTCTTTGTCATCTACCTACATGCATACCTTACCTACCAAATCTTCTCCTATGCCACATTCCTACAAGAAAACCTTACCTACCAAACCTTCTCCTATGTCAGTTGCCTACAAACAACTCTTACCTACCAAACCTTCTCTAATGTTACTTACCTACAGGCAAACCTTACCTACCAAACCTTCTCCTATGTCAGTTGCCTACATTAAAATCTTACCTACCAATCCTTCTCCAATATTAGTTACCTACATGCAAACCTTACTTATGAAGCCTTCTCCTATGTCAGTTGCCTACAAGCAAATGTTACCTACCAAACATTCTCCAATATTACTTACACACAGGCAAACCTTACCTTCCAAACCTCCTCCTATGTCACCTACCTACATGCAAACCTTACATACCAAACCTTCTATGTCACCTACCTACAGGCAATCCTTACCTACCAAACCTTCTCCTAGTCACCTACCTACAGGCAATCCTTACCTACCAAACCTTCTCCTAGTCACCTACCTACAGCCAATCCTTACCTACCAAACCTTCTCCTAGTCACCTACCTACAGCCAATCCTTACCTACCAAACCTTCTCCTAGTCACCTACCTACAGCCAATCCTTACCTACCAAACCTTCTCCTAGTCACCTACCTACAGCCAATCCTTACCTACCAAACCTTCTCCTAGTCACCTACCTACAGGCAATCCTTACCTACCAAACCTCCTCATATTTAACCTACCAACATGCAAACATTACCTACCAAACCTCCTCCTATTTAACCTACCTACAGGAAAACCTTACATACCAAACCTTCTCCTATGTAACCTACCTGCAGGCAATCCTTACCTACCAAACCTTCTCCTAGTCACCTACCTGCAGGCAATCCTTACCTACCAAACCTTCTCCTAGTCACCTACCTGCAGGCAATCCTTACCTACCAAACCTTCTCCTAGTCACCTACCTACAGGCAATCCTTACCTACCAAACCTTCTCCTATGTAACCTATCTACAGGCAAGCCCTGAATGTCATGGTTCATGTAACTTCAGCTGTCAAAGGCGGATACGGACTCCCATTGATGTGGCACCTGGACCCAGAAGAAGTTTATCTGTGAGATTACATCTCTGTGAGTCTTAGTCTGTTTATACAATAACAAATCCTTATATTGTGAGGATAATGGACCCCTATATCCTCCTACCGGCTGATCAGAGGACAGGCGGGGGTCTTATCTCCAACATGTCTCCTGTTTGATGTTACAAGGTGTTTATGCAAGCACTGTCCACAATCTAAGGCCCCATCCCCATTGCCATATCCCGTCACCCAGCTACAATGGGATTTCGGGATAAAGGTATGCAGTGGCCTTAGGACACAATATTTCACCATACAATGCTCTTTCCTGGGACATTGTATAAACCACTGTTACCGTACAATGTCCCAGACACTGCTGATCTGTAGCGGATGTGATTGGTGGAAGATCCAACCAATTATTATGGACATTTTACTGGTAAAACCTCTAGTTTCTCTAGTTTAGTGCAGTACATGTAGTGATTGGTGGTCTATAGCGCCTCTCTACAGTACAGTGCGGTACTACATGTCCTGTATTGTTCTTACATGTATTAGTGAGGTGCATGCAGTGATTGGGGGTCTATAGCACCTCTCTACAGTACAGTGCGGTACTACATGTCCTGTACTGCTCTTACATGTATTAGTGAGGTGCATGCAGTGATTGGTGGTCTATAGCGCCTCTCTACAGTACAGTGCGGTACTACATGTTCTGTACTGCTCTTACATGTATTAGTGAGGTGCATGCAGTGATTGGCGGTCTATAGCACCTCTCTACAGTACAGTGCGGTACTACATGTCCTGTACTGCTCTTACATGTATTAGTGAGGTGCAGGCAGTGATTGGGGGTCTATAGCACCTCTCTACAGTACAGTGCGGTACTACATGTCCTGTACTGCTCTTACATGTATTAGTGAGGTGCATGCAGTGATTGGTGGTTTATAGCGCCTCTCTACAGTACAGTGCGGTACTACATGTCCTGTACTGCTCTTACATGTATTAGTGAGGTGCATGCAGTGATTGGCGGTCTATAGCGCCTCTCTACAATACAGTGTGGTACTACATGTCCTGTACTGCTCTTACATGTATTAGTGAGGTGCATGCAGTGATTGGTGGTCTATAGCGCCTCTCTACAGTACAGTGCGGTACTACATGTCCTGTACTGCTCTTACATGTATTAGTGAGGTGCATGCAGTGATTGGCGGTCTATAGCGCCTCTCTACAATACAGTGTGGTACTACATGTCCTGTACTGCTCTTACATGTATTAGTGAGGTGCATGCAGTGATTGGCGGTCTATAGCGCCTCTCTACAGTACAGTGCGGTACTACATGTCCTGTACTGTTCTTGCATGTATTAGCGAGGTGCATGCAGTGATTGGCGGTCTATAGCGAGTCTCTACAGTACAGTGCAGTACTACATGTTCTGTACTGCTCTTACATGTATTAGTGAGGTACATGTAGTGATTGGTGGTGTATAGCTCCTCTCTACAGTGCAGTGCGGTACTACATGTCCTGTACTGCTCTTACATGTATTAGTGATGTGCATGCAGTGATTGGTGGTCTATAGTGCCTCTCTACAGTACAGTGCGGTACTACATGTCCTGTACTGCTCTTACATGTATTAGTGAGGTGCATGCAGTGATTGGCGGTCTATAGCTCCTCTCTATAGTACAGTGCGATACTAAATGTCCTGTACTGCTCTTACATGTATTAGTGAGGTGCATGCAGTGATTGGCGGTCTATAGCGCCTCTCTACAGTACAGTGCGGTACTACATGTACTGTACTGCTCTTACATGTATTAGGGAGGTACATCAAGTGATTGGTGGTGTCTAGCTCCTCTCTTCAGCGCTGCGCGGTACTACATGTCCTGTACTGCTCTTACATGTATTAGTGAGGTGCATGCAGTGATTGTTGGTCTATAGCGCCTCTCTACAGTACAGTGCGGTACTACATATCCTGTACTGCTCTTACATGTATTAGTGAGGTGCATGCAGTGATTGGAGGTCTATAGCGCTTCTCTACAGTACAGTGCGGTACTACATGTCCTGTACTGCTCTTACATGTATTAGTGAGGTGCATGCAGTGATTGGTGGTCTATAGCACCTCTCTACAGTACAGTGCGGTACTACATGTCCTGTACTGCTCTTACATATATTAGTGAGGTGCATGCAGTGATTGGAGGTCTATAGCGCCTCTCTACAGTACAGTGTGATACTACATATCCTGTACTGCTCTACATGTATTAGTGAGGTGCATGCAGTGATTGGTGGTCTATAGCGCCTCTCTACAGTATAGTGCGGTACTACATGCCCTGTACTGCTCTTACATGTGCCGGGATGAAAAGCCCCTTTGGGCACCAGGTAAAGATCCCGTTTTCTTTTTTCTGGTTCATTGTGTATAAAATCCATGTCCCTAACAGCTCCTATCCTCACCATAGAAAGTGGTTTCCAGCTTCCTGCAGCTCTCTCTGATGTTATATGGAAGGACGCTCTATATCTGGATTAGTATCTGCTGCATTTTATTTAATCTTCATGTTGCATTATGCTGGAAACATTTTATGGCTTCAGAACCAATTACTAGCTTGTTATAGTGTTATGGTTTCATCATATAATCGCCTGACATGGTTTTCAACAACTGTTTCCTGTTATTACATGTGGGTTCATGGTTGTTTTTTTTAAGTCGTGGTCAGAAACGAGTCCCATTCATCTCTATGTAGTTTAGATGCGGATTTGCTTAAAAAAAACCACATCCAAATGTTTTGGCCGTGTATTACACAAGGTTTGCAGCCCTCCCCATTGACATCAGTAGTGAATTTCCACGTGTTTTCCGCATGGAGTACAACCAAAGAATAAATATGTACTAGGGGCGACATGTAAGAAGACCAAAACCCTATGGAGCATCTGTGAGACCTCCTCAAATGGAAGGTGGAGGAGCGCAGGGTCTGAACCATCCGCCAGCTCCGTGCTGTCCTCGGGGAGGAGGGAAGAGGATTCCAGTGGCTGCAACCTGTGAAGCTCTAGTGACCTCCAGGCCCAAGAGAGATAAGGCCTTGCTGGGAAATAATGGGGGACACAAAAAATACTGACACTTTGGGCACAATTTCTCCATTTTCACTTAGGGGTGTACTCACTTTTGTTGTCACTTGGGGGTGTACTCACTTTTGTTGTCACTTGGGGGTGTACTCACTTTTGTTGTCACTTAGGGGTGTCCTCACTTTTGTTGTCACTTGGGGGTGCAATCACTTTTGTTGTCACATAGGGGTGTCCTCACTTTTATTGTCATTTAGGGGTCTACTCACTTTTGTTGTCACTTAGAGGTGTCCTCACTTTTATTGTCATTAAGGGGTGTACTCACTTTTGTTGTCATTTAAGAGTGTACTCACTTTTATTGTACTTAAGGGTGTTCTCACTTTTGTTGTCACTTAGGGGTGTACTCACTTTCATGGTCACTTAGGGGTGTACTCACTTTTGTTGTCACTTAGGGGTGTCCTCACTTTTGTTGCCAGCGGTTTAGACATTGATGTCTGTGTTATTTTGAGGGCACCACATTCCCCTGTGATACAAGCCGGGCACTGACTACTTTACATTGTATCACAGGGTCAGATCCTCAGTGTTGTCCCATGGAAAGATATAATGTTTACAAAAATGTGACGGGTGTACTGACTCTTGTGAGATATTGTGTGTCCATCAGTGAGACAGATAAGCAGCAGAGACTCCACAGCAGATTGCAGCACCACTGCCGTCTCAGCGAGACAGATAAGCAGCAGAGACTCCCCAACAGACTGCAGCACTACTGCAGTTTTAGTGAGACAGACAAGCAGCAGAGACTCCCAAGCAGACTGAAGCACCACTGCAGTCTCAGTGAGATAGACAAGCAGCAGAGACTCCCCCGCAGATTGCAGCACCACTGTAGTCTCACAAAGACAAACAAGCAGCAGAGACTCTCAAGCAGACTGCAGCACCACTGTAGTCTGAGTGAGACAGACAAGCAGCAGAGACTCCCCAGCAGACTGCAGCACCACTGTAGTCTGAGTGAGACAAACAAGCAGCAGATATTCCCCAGCAGACTGCAGCACCACTGTAGTCTGAGTGAGACAGACAAGCAGCAGAGACTCCCCAGCAGACTGCAGCACCACTGCAGTCTCAGTGAGATAGAAAAGCAGCAGAAACTCCCCAGCAAGCTGCAGCACCACTGCAGTCTCAGTGAGACAGACAAGCAGCAGAGACTCCCCAGCAGAGGAGGAACAACTGCAGCCTCAGCGAGACAGACAAGCAGAGACTCCCCAGCAGACTGAGGAACAACTGCAGCCTCAACGAGACAGACAAGCAGAGACTCCCCAGCAAGCTGCAGCACCACTGCAGTCTCAGTGAGATAGACAAGCAGCTCCCCAGCAGACTGCAGCACCACTGTAGTCTCAACAAGACAAACAAGCAGCAGAGACTCCCAAGCAGACTGCAGCACCACTGTAGTCTGAGTGAAACAGACAAGCAGCAGAGACTCCCCAGCAGACTGCAGCACCACTGCAGTCTCAGGGAGACAGACGAGCAGCAGAGACTCCCCAGCAGACTGAAGCACGACTGTAGTCTCAGGGAGAAAGACTAGCAGCAGAGACTCCCCAGTAGACTGAAGCACGAGTGTAGTCTCAGGGAGAAAGACTAGCAGCAGAGACTCCCCAGAAGACTGAAGCACCTCTGCAGTTTTAGTGAGACAGACAAGCAGCAGATATTCCCCAGCAGGCTGAAGCACCACTGCTGTCTCAACAAGACAGACAAGCAGCAGAGACTCCCCAGCAGGCTGAAGCACCACTGCAGTTTTAGTGAGACAGACAAGCAGCAGAGACTCCTCTGCAGGCCCAGGCTCAACTCCAAGCTGACCAGATGCATCACGGTCAACAGCTGCTAAACTCAGCAAACTGAGGCACTACTGCAGTCTCAGCAAGACAGGCAAGCAGCAGTGACTCCACGGCAGACTGACAAGCAGCAGTGACTCCACGGCAGACCTAAGCCAGACTGGCTAGTAGCAAAGTTTGTTATCACACACAGAAACAGGTGAATTACATAGACTTGTGAGAAGTTGTGTGATTCTGCTATTATGTATTACGGATGACACAGTGTGAGCCGATTTATTTATACAAACCCAAAAAATGTATTGATCAGTAGTGATCGCTCGGCTCCATAAGGAAGTTACACAAGTCCAGGGGATTTACCCAGCCAAAAGCAGCGAAAAATGTGCCTGCAGAACTAGTTGTGCGGTGTCTGTACCTTCTGCAGGGCCCCTGATGCTATGCTGTATAAAGTTTAACAATTGGGGACAGGTAAATAGAAACAAAAAATTCACAGACTACAACCCCCATCATTCAAGCTGCGCAGACACCATGGACACCACCAGAAGTGTGATCTAGTAGAGTGGATATTTGTGATTGTGAGAACAGTTCATATCTCACCTCTTTCCTCAGTTATCAGCACTTGAAATTCTAGGCCCATATCTGAAGCTTCCCTTCCCCAAAGGTTTGGAGGGATACAGAGACCATGACATTGTAGATGGTCGGTGACAGCTTAGAGGGATGTGGCTGGTAACTGATATGGTCACAGGGACTGATATTTAATATCCGCAATATGTTTGGTAATTAATATTTGCGCTATGACTGATAATATGAGAATTATGGCCGGCAATTACTATCACCACTGTAGCCGGTAGTAAGAACATTGTGATTGGTAATATGGGCACTGTGGCTGATAGTAATGGCCACTGCGGTTGGTAATATGGGCTTGATGGCTGGTAATATGGACACTTTAATTGGTAATATGGGCACTGCAGCAAATAATATGGGCACTATTATTTGTAATATGGGCACTATAATTCGTAATATGGGCACTGCACTAAGTAATATGGGCACTAAAGTTGGTAGTATGGACACTGTAGTTAGTAATATGAACCCTGTGATTGGTAATATGGACCCTGTTTCCATTAATATAGGCACTGGGGTTGTAGTATGGGCACTGTTATTGTTAATATGGGCAATGCAGCAAGTAATATGGTCACTAGAGTTGGTAATATGAGCACTGAAGTTGATTATATGAACACTGTGATTGGTAAAATGGGCACTGTGGCCTGCAAGATTGGCACTGCAGAAAGTAAGATGGGCACTGTGGTTGGTAAAAAGGGCGCTGCGGCAAGTAACATGGCCACTGAAGTTGGTAATATGAACGCTGTGATTGGTAATATGGGCATTGTGGCCTGTAATATTGGCACTACAGCAAGTAAAATGGGCACCGTGGCCGGTAATATTGGCACTGTGGTTGCTGATATGGTCCCTCTGATTGGTAATATGAGCACTATTGTTGGTAATATGGGCATTGGACTAGTAATATGGGCGCTGTGGCAAGCAACATGGGCATTGAGGTTGGTAATATGGGCGCTGTGGCTGGTAATATTGGCACTAAGGGTGGTAACGTGGACACTTTGGTTGATTATATGGGCATTGCAGAAAGTCATATGGGCACTGCAGTAAGTAATATGCTACGCTGGCCAGTAATATGGGCGCTGTGGCAAGTAGTATGGTCACTGTGATTGGTAATATGGGCACTGTGGCCGCTAATAAGAGAAGGGGAACTGTGACAGGAGATTATATTGTTTTTCATAAGAGTAAAAATAATAGAAAATGCAGAAGCTTTTCCCACATTCACGACACTGCACGGACGGGTAACATGAGACGTGACGTCAATCACCCTGAGGATTCTTCCTGCAGTGACAGGACCCGGTCACATTATTACCAGTAAAATGTTACAAACTAAAGAGCCCCTGTGACCTCTCCTGACAGCTCTATTAGTAATTATCTGGGAAATAACAATTTTGAAACATCTTCTCTTATACCTCTGTGCTGTGCTGTTCCTCTGTTATGCCTCCTGGAACTGAATTACTGAATCTGTCAACTGGGTGTTACCATACCATTCTGAGAGGGGTGTGGCATGGCATACACTATCTTTGTCAGTTCTGATTGGACATTGTCCGACTGAGCAGAAACACCACCCCTCCCCATTGGTAACACCCATTTGACAGATTGGTAATGAATTTCTGTCAGCTGGGTGTTACCACTTCAGTTCTGAGAGGGGTGTAGCATGGCACACATTGGGGCAGATTTATCAAGGCAGTTGCGCCAGAATTCTAGCTCAATTTGCGGCAAAAACCAGCTTTTGGCCACATTTACTTTACTATGTGTTTTAGACAGTTTCAGGCGCTTCAGTCCCGCGTCCGACAAAGGGTACATGGCTTCGTAAAAGGGGGTGTGGTTTCGCGGAAAGGGGGCTTGGCTTAAATGCGACAAAAAATGCGCCAGGATGTGCAACCAAATTCTGCCGTAAAAGTAAGCCAACGTAAAGATGGTGCAAACTGAGACTAGACAGTTCTAACCTGCGCCAGATTTATCAACGCTATGATAAATTTGATGCATTTTAAGACTGTCTAGTCTCAGTTTATACTGTCTAAAAGCAAGACACTATTGATAAATCTGCCCCACTATCTTTGTCAGTTCTGATTGGACATTGTCTGACTGTGCAGAAACACCACCCTTCCCCATTGGTAACTCCCATTTGACAGACTGGTAATGAATTTCTAGGAAGAGTAACAGGGGAACCACACAACCTAGAGATTTAACCCTATAATGTAAAATGAGGACCATAAAATGTACATCTTGTCCCACAAAAAAACAAGTCCTTATAAGTCCCATATGTAGAAGGAAAAATTTAAGAAGTTATGTCCCTGGGAAGGAAAAAATGAGCACAACGTAAATGAAAATTCCTGCAGAGTTAAAAGGATTTCCAACCACAAATATTGATGGCAAATCGATAGGTGATGGCATCAATGTTTGATAGGTGCAAGTCCCATCTCCAGAATGGGCCCCAAAACCTTGATCAGAGAGGTGGTCAGAGCGATTACATTGGAAACAATGAGAATTCCGAGAAGAGCTGAGAATTCCGACCGACTCTATATTCTACATAGAGAGGTTTCCGGGGCTCGTTCTGGAGATGGGTGCAGGATCTAAGGGTGGGACCTGCACCTATTAGACATTGATGGCATAGCCTAGAGATATATGGTCAATGTTTATGGTGGGAAAACTTCCTTAAAGGGACACCACCATCAAAAAAATATTTTCAGATATTATTAAGCAATATGTGACTATTATATGGATTTATTATTATTATTATTATTATTATTATTATTATTATTATTATTATTATTATTATTATCATTATTATGGGTTGTTGTTATTTCCTTATGTTCATTACTCTCTCTGACGTCCTCTGTGACATAATTGTTTGATGGTCCTTCTCTCTGATCAGCTCTGGTCTGAAGAGTATAAATATTATCAGCAGGATCCTGATAAGTGTGAGGGACCCCTCCTCCCCACTGCAGAAAAATATTAACCTATTTACTTTTCACAATCATATTACTTATGGTTTAGTATAGTTTTATCTATCCCTGTGTAGAGAACAATAGAGAAATCATTATGTCATTACCTACTATTTGCAATGAGACTATATAGAGCAGTGGTCTTCAAACTGCTGTTGGGAAACTACAACTCCCATCATTCCCACTGTTATAGATTATATAAATGCATGATGGGAGTTGTAGTCTCCCAACAGCTGGAGAGCCGCAGTTTGAAAACCAACTGATATAGAGATAAGCAGCAGCTGAAGTGAGATCAGTCTGCCCTGCCAGAAAAAGTTTCTTACACAGCTAGTGAAGGACAATGTTTTATATGTAATTTTTTTTTTTTTTTTTGCATAAGACTGCTGAAATAAAATAAAAAAATCTTGCTAAAAATTGTAAAAAAAAAAAAAAAGAAAGCTTTACAGGAATATTGGCTTTAACAAAATTACTTCTTTCATATGGCACCGTCGGTTTAAGATGTTTAAAGGGGTTGTCTCCCCATGCTGTTTCACAGAGCCACAGGCAGCTTCAGATTCATGCTTCCTTACACATCACAGTCATGGGTGGTTCTATAGCAGTTACATAGTTACATACTTTGTAAGGCTGAAAAAAAGACATCCATCCAGTTCAGCCTATTTTCCTATAATGTTGATCAAGAGGAAGGCAAAACCCCCCATGAGGTAGAAGCCAATTGTCCTCATTTTAGGGAACAAATTCCTTCCCAACTCCAAGCTGGCATCAGAATAATTCCCTGGATCAACGACCCTTCTCCAGAATCCTAGTCACTATAACTTGTTATATTATTACATCTAGAAATGTATCCAGACCCTTCTCCAGAATCCCGGTCACTAAACTTGTTATATTATTACATTTAGAAATGTATCCAGACCCTTCTCCAGAATCCTGGTCACTATAACTTGTTATATTATTACATCTAGAAATGTATCCAGACCCTTCTCCAGAATCCTGGTCACTATAACTTGTTATATTATTACATCTAGAAATGTATCCAGACCCTTCTCCAGAATCCCGGTCACTATAACCAGTTATATTATTACATCTAGAATTGTATCCAGACCCTTCTCCAGAATCCTGGTCATTATAACCTGTTATATTATTACATCTAGAACTGTTTCCAGAACCTTCTCCAGAATCATGGTCACTATAACTTGTTATTTTATTACATCTAGAATTGTATCCAGACCCTTCTCCAGAATCCTGGTCACTATAACCTGTTATATTATTACATCTAGAAATATATCCAGACCCTTCTCCAGAATCCCGGTCACTATAACTTGTTATATTATTACATCTAGAAATGTCTTCAGACGCTTCTCCAGAATCCTGGTCACTATAACTTGTTCTATTATTACATCTAGAAATGTATCCAGACCCTTCCCCAGAATACCGGTCACTATAACTTGTTCTATTATTACATCTAGAAATGCATCCAGACCCTTTTTGAACTCTGTTATTGAATTCACCATGACAAGTTCCTCTGGCAGAGAGTTCCACAGTCTCACTGCTCTTACAGAAAAGAATCCCTTTCTATGTTTATGTAGAAACTGTCTTTCCTCCAGACGTAGAGGACGTCCCCTTGTTCTAGATACAGTCCTGGGTATAAATGGATCTTGGGAGAGATCTCTATATTGATCTCTCTATAGAGACCTTAATACATTTAAACACATTTATTATGTCCCCCCGAAGCCGTCTTTTCTCTAAACTAAATAACCCTAGCCTTGCTAATCTTTCTGGGTATTGCAGTCCACCCCGTCCTTTTATTATTTTTGTTGCCCGCCTTTGTACCTGTTCAAGCTCTATAATGTCTTTCCTGTGCACTGGTGCCCAAAACTGTACACAATATTCCATGTGTGGTCTGATAAGGGGTTTGTGTAATGGGAGAATAATGTTCCCATCATGTGCCTTGGCAGCTGCTGCCTGACACTGGCTACTACAGTTAAGTTTACTGTTTCCTATGTCTTTCTCCGGTCACTGTTTCCCAACATTTTTCTGTTTAACAAGTAATCATGTAATGGATGTTTCCTCCCCATGTGCAGAACCTTGCATTTATCTGTGTTAAACCTCATCTGTCACTTTTCTGCCCAGACCTCCAACCAGGGGCATCGCTAGGCTGTTTCATCCGGGGCACTAGCCCTGGATAAAACTGCCAGTGCCCCGGACCTTGCCGGGCTCCAGGCCGCTGCTGTGGGCGTGGAGTGCCGACCACCACCTCAACCGTATGTGCGTCCGCTGGACAGACATACAGCTGAAGGGTTCCGTGGAGCAGAGAGCGAACGCTCCCTGCTCCCCGGAGTCTCGACATTCCCGGCGCCGTCGATCGCTAAGCTGTCGGCATAGGACCTTGCCGATCAGTGATGGCAGCAGCACCGGTTCTATCTATATGTGAGTCTGCCGGACGCACATACAGTTACAGGCTTCTGCGGAGTGGAGAGCGATGGCTCTCTGCTCCGCAGAGTACTCGGGTGAGCCGCAGGAAGAATGCGGCTCATCAGAGTACACAGCACAGACGGCGTGAGCGTCATCAGCAGCGACAACGGCAGGGAGCGAGGTAAGGTGAGTAGTGTCAGTTTTTTACTTTTAATTAGCCTTATACCTGCTGGGGACCCTTTATATATGTGCTGGGGGATATACAGTGCTGGGGGACCTCTATATATGTGCTGTGGACCCTGAAAACTACGTCTAGATATGCTAGGGACCCTATAAACTATAGCTAGAGGTGCTGGGGACCCTATAAACTATGACTAGAGGTGCTGGGGACCCTTAAATCTATGGCTAGAGGTGCTGGGGACCCTATTAACTATGGCTAGAGGTGCTGGGAACCCTATAAACTATGGCTAGAGGTGCTGGGAACCCTATAAACTATGGCTAGAGGTGCTGGGGACCCTATAAACTATGGCAAGAGGTGATGTGTACCCTATAAGCTATGGCTAGATGTGCTGGGGATCCTATAAACTATGGCGAGACGTGCTGGGGACCCTATAAACTATGGCTAGAGGTGCTGGGGACCCTATAAACTATGGCTAGAGGTGCTGGGGACCCTATAAACTATGGCTAGAGGTGCTGGGGACCTATAAACTATGGCTAGAGGTGCTGGGGACCATATAAACTATGGCTAGAGGTGCTGGGGACCCTATAAACTATGGCTAGAGGTGCTGGGGACCCTATAAACTATGGCTAGAGGTGCTGGGGACCCTATAAGCTATGGCTAGACGTGCTGGGGACCCTATAAACTATGACTAGATGTGCTGGGGACCCTATAATCTATGGCTAGATGTGCTGGGGACCCTATAAACAATGGCTAGATGTGCTGGGGACCCAATAAACTATGGCTAGATGTGCTGGGGACCCAAAAAACAATGGCTCGATGTGCTGGGGACCCAAAAAACAATGGCTAGATGTGCGGGGGACCCAATAAACTATGGCGAGATGTGCTGGGGAGCCTATAACGTAACTATAAACTACTTATCTAGTGTTGGGGGACCTATAAGCTATCTGTATATACTGGGAGCCCTGTTATCTACCTATATGTACTGGGAGCCCTGTTACTTATCTATACTGGAGGCCATATTATCTATCTAGATATACTGGGGGCCCTATTACCTATCTATATATTAGTGGCCCTATTACCTTTCTATATACTGGGGGACACTTACCTATCTATATATTGGGGGTCCTATTATCTATTTACTGACTGGGGGGCCTTATAATCTATATCTCTACCTACTGGGGAACATATAACCTTTATACCTACTTACTGGGAGTCATATAACCTACATACCTACTGAGGAGATCTATATCTCTAGCTACTGGGAGGGGGTCTATAAACCTACCTAATGGGGGCTTATAATGGAACAATGGGTGACTCCCCATACCCCACAGCAGACTCTGGGCTTATATAGGTGCTGGAAAAATGAGGATTCTAAAATGTTTGTGTGTTAAATTCTGCAGAGACGAGTCGTGGCCGTGAGAAGTGATCATGGCGGTCTTGGCTGGATGGAGGATAGAAGGGAAAGTGAATGACTCCGATCAGAAAAGATGCCTCCTGTAAGTCACTAAATGTAACTGCAGTGTAATCAATTATATTTCTGTAGAGTCTACATACAACTAGTATCTACCACTATCTGGTCACTGTATGGCGGTAATATATGTCTTCAGAGCCTGTGTACGACACATGTGCAGGTCGTGTTTGGCCATGGTCTGGCAGTATTACATGATCCATAAGTAGTAATAGTTTTGGGTCTTGGTTCTGTAGGAGTTTTTTTTTTTTCTTTGTAACAATCATTCGTCCGGTACATTTGCTCCATGTATCGATGTATTATTAGGTGACATATTTGTAAGGTATTACACTGTCATACGGAGGGGAGCGATTCTGAAAAGCAAATTTGTTAGTGTTGACTTTGATTGATTCTGATGGACGGGATCTATGTGGGATGTGCAGAAAATTAGTGACAGGAACATAAGTTTTTTCTCTATAAAAATACATCCGCAGTTCACAATGTGGCGTGAAAAATGTCGTGTGAACCCAGCCCTACAGAGCAAAACACAAAGGGCCCGGGCCCCGGATGTTTTAGGACCCTAGCAACGCCCCTGCCTCCAATTTATCCAGATCCCTTTGTAGTAACACATTATCCTCTATTGTGTTGATTACTTTACAGAGCTTTGTAGATTGATATTCTACTGTGCAATCCATGAAAATATTAAAGAGGATGGGGCCCAATACTGAGCCCTGTGGTCCCGACTAGTAACAGGGATCCAGTCTGAGTATGTACCATTAATCACCACCCTTTGTTTTCTATCACTGAGCCAATTACTTACCCACTTGAAAACATTTCCCCCAGTCCCTTTATGAATATTGGCACCACATTTGCTATGCGCCAATGCTTTGGGACATACCCCGTTATTATACAGTACATAAATATTAAGAATAGGGGCTTATCTATTACATTACTTAACTCCCTTAGGAGACGGGGGGGGGGAGGGGGGTTATGCTATCAGGAATTGCACTGACATGAGAGCTGGATAGGTAATCTATAGAGTAGAAAGCTTCAGTGCTCAAAGTAAACAAGTAATTAGTCTCCTTTGTTTGTTAGAGATACTACACTCAAGCTGCCAGCAGTCTGAAACGCGGTGACCTCACTCCCTGCTTTCTGTCTTATAAGGAAGAGAGAGCAAGACTTTAACCAGAGAAACCTATGTGCACTCAGAGCATATAACATTTCTCTTATCTCCTCACTAAGGTAATATTAAAAGACGAATGTATTTAGAAAAAGTCTTAATTTACTGTTCCCCACATTTTGAAGGCTAATCTTTGTAGTCAGACAACCCCTTTAAGGAAAGATGCTCCATAAATGTAATTTCATAGGGAATACAAGTATTTCTTATAACAGACTTGTCAGTAAAGGTCACAGGTTCTCTTTAAAAGGTCATGAGATTCTGTATTACGTTTTATAGGGAGCTCGCCGGAGGCCTCCAGAGGTGAGGAGTCTTCCAGGTGATCCAGCTCATCATAGCTCCAGGAAATCAGAAATCTATCAGACATGAAGTTTCTGGATGAAAACAGCTGTGGTATTCTCATCCGCCCAACCCATTCAGGGTAAATTCCTCTATTAAGACAGATCCCCGTGACTGCTAAAACGAGGGAACCAGTGATCACTAAAACAATAGGGGCCCCATAATGTTTAGTAATGGGTGTTATTCCCAGACAGCCATTGTTGCTGTGTTCATACCTTTCTTCTGGCCTCCTCTGGAATTCCTAGCTGGGTTTTAACTATTTCTATAGCGCCTGCTTTGGGGCCTCGTGGTTGCGGGGCTACACTCAGGTTGAAGAACATTGTTCCGTTTTGTAGGGAACAAGTAGTTGGTGTTTTTCTTCCCTCCAGCTCTTCTATGTGGGCTCCCTGACATATGGCGGGGTTAATTATAGCTACTTTATTGTCATTATGTTGAGGCCCATCTCATTATGCTTTGGGGTCCTATGAACTCTAGTTATTCCCCTGCTCCCAAGGTTCCGGATTAATAGGATTTATGAAGTTTCAGACCTGCTCACATCATCATCATCATCATCATCATCATTATCACCACCACCATCATCATCATCACCACCACTATCATCATCACCCCCAACATCATCACCACCACCTTCATCATCAGTATCACCACCATCATTATCATCATCACCGCCATCATTACCATCATCATCATCACAACCACCACCACCATCATCATCGGCATCACCACCATCACCACCACCACCACAACCATCATCATCACCACCACCATCATCATCAGCATTATCATCATCATCACCACCACTACCATCATTATCATCACCACCATCATCATCACCATCATCATCATTATCACCACCACCATCATCATCATCACCACCACTATCATCATCACCCCCAACATCATCACCACCATCATTATCATCATCATCATCATCACCGCCATCATTACCATCATCATCATCACAACCATCACCACCATCATCATCATCATCGGCATCACCACCATCATCACCACCACCACCACCACAACCATCATCATCACCACCACCATCATCATCAGCATTATCACCACCACTACCATCATTATCATCACCACCATCATCATCACCACCACCACCACCACCATCATCATCATCATCACCACCATCATTACCATCATCATCATCACCACCATCATTATCATCATCACAACCACCACCACCATCATCATCATCATCGGCATCACCACCATCATTATCATCATCACCACCACCACCACCATCATCATCAGCATTATCATCATCACCACCACTACCATCATTATCATCACCACCACCTCCACCACCACCACCACCATCACCACCACCACCCCCACCACCATCATCATCACCACCATCATCATCACCACCACCATCATCATCATCACCACCACCATCATCATCATCACCACCACCATCATCATTATCATCACTACCACCATCACCACCACCATCATCATCATCACCACCATCACTATCATCACCACCATCATCATCATCATCACAACCACCACCACCATCATCATCACCACCACCACCATCATCATCATCACCACCACCACCACCATCATCATCATCATCACCACCACCATCATCATCATCACAACCACCACCATCATCATCATCATCACCACCATCATCATCACCACCATTATCACCAGTGCCATCCCCATAGCAGTGTTTGGCAGAGGGTCCACCGACCAGCACTAAGAATACCGCAATGCTATCTCCAAGATACAAGAGAGTCTAGTGAATCTGCAGAGGGGTAACTTGAAGCTCCTGGGCTCTGATGCAAAGAATGAAATGGGCCCCCCAGTTACCATGTGTCTGTACAATACTGGTGTCTTCTTATGCGGCAGGAGGGCTTTTGGGCCCCCTAGGCTGCAGGGCCCGGTAGCGGCTGTTACCTCTGCACCCCCTGTAGCTACGCCCCTGGTGGTCTGTAACCTCCTGATTATCCGGCGTGGGATTCTGCCTGCCTGATCAGCAGTAGTTCCAGAAATGAGATGCCGTATTACTGGAATATGGACGCCCCCATCGATGTCATCAGAAAATCAACCGACTCTTGTATGTGCAGAAGAAACAACGACTCCACATTATATTATGGGAGAGCGATAAGAAAAAGTCGTAAAAGCATCGACTGAGCGACAGCCACTGAATAACAGGAAGTCATCAGTCACACAACAAGGCCCTTGCTACAGTCATTGTAAGGTCTGCAGACTCCAGGGGGGCAGGATAATGACGCTGACACGTCAGGGGGCAGGATAATGACACTGACACTTGGGGGGCAGGATAATGACGCTGACACGTCGGGGGGCAGGATAATGACACTGACACTTGGGGGGCAGGATAATGACACTGACACTTGGGGGGCAGGTTAATGTCACTGACACTTGGGGGGCAGGATAATGACGCTGACACTTGGGGGGCAGGATAATGACGTGACACTTGGGGGGCAGGATAATGACGCTGACACGTCAGGTGGCAGGATAATGACACCGACTCTTGGGGTGCAGGATAATGACTCCTACTCTTGGGGGCAGGATAATGACGCTGACACTTGGGGGCAGGATAATGACGCTGACAATTGGGGGCAGGATAATGACTGACACTTGGGGGCAGGATAATGACGCTGACACTTGGAGGCAGGATAATGACGCTGACACTTGGGGGGCAGGATAATGACTGACACTTGGGGGCAGGATAATGACTGACACTTGGGGGCAGGACAATGACACTGACACTTGGGGGGTTGGATAATGACACTGACATTTGGGGGACAGGATAATGATGCTGACACTTGGGGACAGGATAATGACACTGACACTTGGGGGCTGAGTAATGACGCTGACACTTGGGGGCAGGATAATGACGCTGACACTTGGGGGCAGGATAGTGACGCTGACACTAAGGGGCAGAATTGTGACGCTGACACTTGGGGGGCAGGATAATGACGCTGACACTTGGGGGCAGGATAATGACGCTGACACTTGGGGGGACAGGATAATGACACTTGGGGGGGCAGGATACTGACACTCACACTTGGGGGGCAGGATAATGACGCTGACACTTGGGGGCAGGATAATGACGCTGACACTTGGGGCAGGATAATGACGCTGACACTTGGGGGGCAGGATAATGACACTGACACTTGGGGGGCAGGATAATGACACTGACACTTGGGGGGCAGGCAACCATGATAGTGTTCAAACTTTGATGATGAAAGCTGCAGCTGTGGTAATATGTGACTGTACAATTCTTGTGAAGGTTCCTAGGCTTAGAAGTTCTAACTCCTTTATGTGTTCTGATGGGAACAGCCGCAGCTGGTGACAATAATCTGGCACGTCCCACGCTCCCTATGACAACACTTCTTTGTCGGATAGTGTTGATATTTGTTGTTAGTTAATAACCAACTGGGAAAACTTCATGAATCAGACGATCTGCGCACCAGCGGTTATCTCCCAATGGCTGATCTGTAGATACCACAGGGATGATGGGAGTCCATACCGAGCCTGTGAGTCATGTGCAGTCACTAATGAGTGGTCTACAGATATAGACGTGTGCCAGTCATTAGAAAAAGTAAGTACACCCACTTTGAATTTTATGGTTTTATGTATCAGGACATGATAAAAAAATAAAAAAAATTAGGGAATATTCGGTAACTACAACCCCAGATGAACAGCAACGCACAACAGAAACCACCGTTACATTGTTTATTTAACCCATTACCAACATGTGACGTAAACTGACATCATCTTGCCAGTAAACTCCTACAGAGCAGGTTCACTCACTGAGTCCACTCCATACGTGGCGGGTGCCGGTTCATTATTAGAGCTGACAACCGCCGCTAACTGCAAGGATTGGAGCCGGCTCCAATCTCTGTTGTTTAACAATTTAGATCCCCCTTCCAATCACCCCTCTTACCACCGCGACGAGATTGCAGGGTGCCGATCGGTTACCACGGCAGCTGGAAGCCTAATAAAGGTTTCAATAGACGCTATGTTAACACTTCCATTACTTCCTATCTCTGACAGGAAGTAATAGATCCGCCATCTTGGTTCACCCTACTGTATTATCTATATAATGCAGAAGGGTGTACAAGTGATGGTGCCCCCTAGTGGATAATTACCCTATGGGGAATGAAAAAAAAATTAGAAGTATAACAAAATAAAAAAAAATAATAAGTTCAAATTCCCTTCTTTTCCAGTTTACAAATAAAAGTATAAGAAGACAAAAGAAGTAAAACATAATTGGTATCACCGCATCCAAAAAAGTCCAATGTATTGTACTATTACATCCGTTATCCTGTACACAGAAGAAAAAAATTCTAAATGCCAAAACTGAGGGTTTTTTCAGTTCATTTACGACCCCAAAAAATTGAAATAAAAAATGAAGCTTTGCCAAAATGGTTTTAATAGAAACTTCACTACAGCCCACAAAAAAATTCTTCATCACTCAGGACCATAGGTGTAAAACAAACAAATAAGTGGTCGAAAAAATTGGCGCCGCTGCACAAAGTTAAGAGACACAACACTCCCCTGTACTGGGAACTCACATAGAACAGAATGGAGAACACAGCTCTCCCATGTACTGGGAACTCCCATAGAACAGAATGGAGAACACAGCGCTCCCCTGTACTGGGAACTCACATAGAACAGAATGGAGAACACAGCACTCCCCTGTACTGGGAACTCCCATAGAACAGAATGGAGAACACAGTGCTCCCCTGTACTGGGAACTCCCATAGAACAGAATGGAGAACACAGCACTCCCCTGTACTCCCATAGAACAGAATGGAGAGTCAGGTGTAAGCGAGACCGGTTCTCCATTCTATGCTGTACCTTTCAGAGGCCAGTTCCTGCGATAGGTACAGTTTCCACATGTGGGACCTACACCTATCAAACTTTGATGGCTTAGCCAAACGTTATGTCATGAAAGTCTATGGTGGAAAAACACCTTCGCGGAATGCTGCCATGTACTTTTTTTGTAAAGGAAGAGACTTTTTTTTTATCTGGCAACTCTTCCAAACAAGTCATTCTTGTTTAGCCTTTTTATAATTGTACTGACATAAACTTGAATGTTTAACATGCTGACTGTGGCCTGCAGAGTCTGAGATGTTGCTCTTGGGCTTTTTTGGAAATTTCATTGCCTAGCCTGACATTGGGGTTAATTTGCTGTCAGGTCCACTCCTGAGAAGCTTGTAAATTGCCCTGAATGTTTTCTGAAACTTGTGAATAATCTTTCTCACCGCAAAAAAAATAATGGACTTCAAATTGTTTGAAAATGTCTTTATAACAGATTTCCTAATTGATAGGCAATGACAATTGCTTCTCTAAGATCATTGATGATGTCTTTCCTCCCTGGCATGAAAAGATGCCAGCATGTTCCAGACCAGCAAACTGACCAAACGTTTGCTTTTATAGAGGTGGTCACACTTGCTGATGATCAGTTCATTAAGGACATTTGATTAGCAGCGTCTGGTGGCTACTTACCTTCTTAAATGGGTTTTGCCACGATGTAATGTTGACGTGGGATCCTCCAAAATGGGTATTTAATCACTTTTCTAAATATATGTGATTATAATAAGTCAAGCCTGTGAGAGCTACAGCTTTCTTTACATGCCCTTAGTTACTTAAAAATTTACATTAGACATGACCAGGAGCTGATCTGGCCGCGCTTGCATGTTTGCACTTCTTATCTGATGACAGGGAACATGAAGGAGCTTCCAAGGCGCTGGGGAGAAATGTGCAGTGTGTGAGGCTTTCAGCTGTATATGGAATCCACTGTTGTAATGTAATTATCTTAGTAAACATTGCAGATGCTCCCTTGCTTCCTCGCTCTGCAAGGGGCTGTGGAGAAATGTGCAGTGTATGAGGCTATCTGCTTTATAGAGAATCCACTAGTTGTAATGTAATTATCTTAGTAAACATTGCAGACCTTCCCTTGCTTACTCGCTCTGCCCGGGCCCCCTCTCTCTCCCTCCTGCAGCCTGATTTGTTTATCTTCTGTCCTGAGCAGATAACAGGTAAGGAAGTCACTTCGTGGCAAAACCCCTTCAATTCCTATGGAAGCTCACATTGCTTCTGCATTTTGGCCTCGTGTGAGGTTGTGTTTACCTTATTTTAAGACCTTTTATGGACTATTTTTTATTCTATCCTGAAAGCTAAAAACATTGGAGGACATGTATGAAAACTGACTTGGTCTACGACTTTCTTTGTTGCCCATAGCAACCGAACAGTCCGCCCCTTAAATTTTTCAGAGCTCTATATGAAAGGGGAGCTCTGATTGCTTCATATGGGTCTTAGACCAAGACAGTTTTCATACATGGGGCCCATAGAATACAAGGAGGGTGTACTTTCTTTTTTCCATGACTATGTAGAAGGCACTAATTTCACGTTTTGCACCTGCCGTCCCCTATACACTGCATCTTGATGTTCTGCAAAGGCGCATACATCTCCAATTGCCACAGACACCAGCTGATGTTATAGTACAAGTGCACAACCAGTGAGAGGAGGCACCGCTTGTCTATTCTACCATGTGCACAATCTGGACAGGTGGATTAGAGGGAAATGCCTCGGGGTAGAGCTTATACCCTGTATTATGCCAAGAACAGGTCCTAAGATGGAGTCCAAGAACAACATGGTTCATCTCCCCGGGCCGTGCACTAAATATCACTCTTTACATATTTCTGCTGCTTTGTACATAAGGGAGGATATTACAGACACCAATGGCCCACGTGACTCCCTTAGTGGACCGACCACAGCGCTGAGGGATTTGTGACACAGCTACGAAGGAGTTGCTTCCTAAAGATATTTGGGCTCCATGCAATAGTTGTCGGTAAAAAAAAGGAGGCACATACTATTTTTGCAAAATGATAGTTCCTTGGGCCCCCGGTGGGATTCTGAGGACTTTCCCTGTATCTGTACAAGGAAATGTGCAGAAAATAAACAGTGGACCGGGTGCCCGTTTCAATGGAAAAAGCACTCGTGATAAACGACGTTAAATAAAAGGCTAAATTTATTCCAGGAAATGTGCAGGAATACGTTTAGTTAAGGGTTTGTCCCACAAAGAAATATCTGCCTCACAGGATGGTGCGTAGATCGCAATGAGGTGACCATGTTGCAGAACGGCGCTTGTGTCTGTCCTCCCCATTCACTTCTATGGGAGTTTCGATTATAGACTGAGCACACTCGCTCGGCTATGTTTGGAACTCCGATAGAAGTGAATGGGGAGGACGGCCGCAAGCATCGCCCTCCTTATTGTCATGCACAGTCGGCTCTTAGCTAGCTTCCGTCGTAGGATTTAATCTCAGAGAAGCTTCAGAGCTAAAGTAAACAGTAGTAATTAGTGTCTTTTGTCTGAAAGATCAGATAACACAAGCTCTCAGGCTGCCCCCAGTTCTGTGCAGGGCCCTGTGTGATGACATCACTCCCTGCTATCAGACAGAACAAACAGCAGGGGAGAACAAGCAAACAGGTTGGTAACTAGAGAAACCAGAAAGCCCTCAGAAGGTGATAAAATCATTTGTAGATCGTCGCTCCCATAGAAATGAATGGGGAGGACGGCCGCAAGCATCGCCCTCCTGATTGTCATGCACAGTCGGCTCTTAGCTAGCTTCCTTCATAGGATTTAATCTTTGCACATACAGGGTTTAATAGGATGTCTGGTAATTTGTTCAAGTTTAAAGGGGTTGTCTCATCTTACTGTTTCATAGAGTCAGCAGCATTCTTTCATTCATGCATCCTGTCACTTCCTGGTCAAGCTGTGGGTAATTAGCATATGAGCTCTGTGTATTCAGACTTCTGCTAATTAGTCTAGATTAGATAAACGATCTCCTGCTCTGAGGTTCAGGGAAGCTTCAGAGCTAAAGTAAACAGTAGTAATTAGTGTCTTTTGTCTGAAAGATCAGATAACACACAAGCTCTCAGGCCACCCCAAGGTTTGTGCAGGGACCTGTGTGATGACATCACTCCCTGCTATCAGACAAGACAAACAGCAGGGGAGAAGAAGTACACAGCTTGGTAACTAGAGAAACCTGAAAGCCCTCAGAAGGTGGTAAAATCATTTGTAGCTCCTCAACAACAACAACAACCAAAAAAATGAACAAAGCAATATAATTGGAAAACGACTTCATTTAGTGTTCCCCACATGTTGAAAGCTAATCTTTGTAGTGAGACAAGCCCTTTAAGCCCACAGGCCAGTCTGCCAGTCCAACCCTGCAACGCTCACCTCTCCAGCTACTGCAGAACTAAAACTCCCAGCAAATGTCAGTAACAAGGTGGAGAACCCTTCTCTAGTGGCAATGTCACTATGTTCTTGTGATCATTGGACACCAGATTAGTTGGGTGCCACCAATAGAGACATGGACATCCTAGTAATGGGCCATCAGTGTCGTCAAGAGGTTGTTTTCTTAAGATTATTAAATTGGACCATTAAATGGGAATGTGGAAAGATCAGTAAGGCTTATCCCTTTTCTTTCAGCCAAGCTTGCCAGAGGTGTCTGCTGCGGCGTGTTCTAGAATACTGGTGTATGTAATTTGCTATAGTGACCACTGCGTTTTTTAAGAATATTCCCTTTGAAGTTTGATTACTTTTATATATAGATAGAAAGATATTATATGTATAGATACAGTATCTCAGAAAAGTTAATATTGTATTCTATCCTTTCCTGGGACAACACTGAAGATCTGACACTCTGATACAATGTAAAGTAGTCAGTGCCCGGCTTGTATCACAGGGGAAATGTGGTGTCTCCTCAAAATAACTCATACAGCCATCAATGTCTAAACCGCTGGCAACAAAAGTGAGTGCACCCCTAAGTGACAGCAAAAGTGAGGACACCTCTAAGTGACAGCAAAAGTGAGGACAACCCTAAGTGACAGCAAAAGTGAGGACACCCCTAAGTGACAATGGACAAATTGTGCCCTCAGTGTCAGTATTTTGTGTGTCCCCCATTATCTTCCAGCAAGGCCTTAACTCTCTTGGGCCTGGAGGTCACTAGAGCTTCACAGGTTGCAGACCCTCTTCTCTCCTCCAGGACGACATTACGGAGCTGGTGGATGGTAGAGACCTCGCGCTCCTCTACCTTCTGTTTGAGGAGGCCCCACAGATGCTCCATAGGGTTAAGGTCTGGAGATGCTTGGCCAGTCCAGCACCTTTACCCTCATTCTCTTTAGCAAGGCAGTGGGGGTCTTGGAGGTGTTTGGGGTCATTATCATGTTGGATACTGTCCTGTGGTCAGAAGGGAGGGAACATGCTCTGCTTCAGGATGTCACAGGACATGTTGGGGTTCATGATTCCCTCGATGAATTGTTGCCCCCCACAGCACTCATGCAGCACTCATGCAGCTCCAATCCATGACATTCCACCCCCATGCTTGACTGTAGACAAGACACACTTGTCTTTGTTCTCCTCACCTGGTTGCCACCACATACACTTGACACCATCTGAACCAGATAAGTTTCTATAAGTCTCATCAGAGCACAGGACAAGGTTCCAGTAATCCATGACCTTAGTCTGCTTGTCTTCAGCAAACTGTTTGCAGACTTTCTTGTGCATCATCTTTAGAAGAGGTTTCCTTCTGGGACGATAGTCATCCAGTTCAATTTCATTCAGTGTGTGCCGTCTGGTTTAGGACACCGGGCATCCATTATATATATATATATTATATATATTTATATATATATATATATATTATATATATATTATATATTATATATATATATATATATATATATATATATATTACTACCATCCTATACAGTATATAGATACAGACACCAGCCTCCGCTATATATCACTACCATCCTATACAGTATATAGGTAAAGACACTGACCTCCATTATATATCACTACAATCCTATACAGTATATAGATACAGACACCGGCCTCCATTATATATCACTACCATCCTATACAGTATATAGATACAGACACCGGCCTCCATTATATATCACTACCAACCTATACAGTATATAGATACAGACACCGGCCTCCATTATATATCACTACTGTCCTCCATTATATTGTTGGCTCGGCTACATAGGACAAGCTAATATTTCAGTACTGACAAACTCGGCTCTGCTACAGTTCTTTGTGCGCCCCTGATCCACTTCCCTGAGAAACATTCCTATTTCTGCTACATTTGAAAGCCTCAGCTCTATTTCATCCAACAAATTAGAATTTTAGCTCTGCTACATCAGACATCGCTGCTTTATCTAACAAACTAGATACCATTAATAAAACCTATATAACCAGTCAGCTCTGCTGCATCTGCCAAGGTAAGTACTATTGATTCATCCAGACAGCAAGGATACATTTTAGGTAGAAATAAATCTTGATTATAAACCAGATAAAGAAAAATTACTGTAATTTTAACAAACTCAGCACTACTAGATCTCAAAAACTCAACTATACTACATCTGACACACAACCCTATACATGTCAGAAGCTGGATAATAAATTACTGCAAAGTTTAAAAAGTCAGCTCTGCTTCATCTCATAAACTCAACTATACTACATCCAATACACTTAACCCTGGACGTCTGAGAAACCAGATAAAAAAAATTACTGTCATTTTAACAAACTCAGATCTTCTACATCTTATAAACGTAACTATACTATATCTGGCACGTTCAAACCTACACTTGTGAGAAACTAAATAAAGAATTGCTGCAATGCTAACACATTCTACACTGCTGCATCTAATAAACTCATCTGCACTAACCCTATAAACTGGATAAAAAATGCTACAATTTTAACAAACTCAGCTCTGCTACATCCAATAAACTCAGCTGTACTCCATCTGGCTCATTCAACCCTATACATGAGAAACTGGAAAATAAATGACTGCAAGGTTTACAAACTCAGCTCTGCTACATCTCATAAACTCACCTATACAACAATCAACACAATTAACCCCAGATCTAAAAAACTAGATAATAAATCAATGAAGGTTTACAGGCTCAGCTCTGCTACATCTCATAAACTCAACTATGCTACATCTGACACACACAACCCTATACATGTGGGAAACTTGATAAAAATTATCAAAATTTTAACAAACTCAGCCCTGCTACATCTAATAAACTGAACTGTACTACATCTGACACATCTATACATGAGAAACCGGAAAAAAAATTGCTGCAATTTTAACAAACTCAGCTCTGCTACATCTGTACTTGACACTACTTATAATGATCAGTTTCATATTATAACAAGAGGAGTAAACGTCAGACGCCCCTGGAGCGAGGGGATATGAATCCTGTGAAGTATTATCAGTGCGCCCCGGTCAGGATATCCTGTAAGATGTGGGCACCGGACCCAGCAGTGAATCCCTCATCTCACAGTCACCATATTGTGCACCGGCAATGAAGGGTTAAATCACTTGAGGGTAACAAGGGGCAAAATAGGATAACCCTGTACAGATGTGACCCATTATAACCCTGCATTATACACACAGCCCAAATCCAGCAAGGAGCAGGGTGGTACCTATAGGAGTTTCTACGGGGCCCTGGAGTTTGAGGGGATCCATAAAGGCCACTCTGCTATATAAGAAGACACCAGCATCATAAATGGCACGAAGTAACCGGGAGCCCCTTTATAGATTTTGCTTTGGGGCCGGGGAACTTTAAATTACACCTCTATACAGGTGACCCCTGAGTTTCCATTCAAGACCCCCAACAATCTATAGGTTCACACAGCCCGGTGGCTGAGCAATAGTTACCCCATAGCTATGACCATCTTACAGTGGTCCCATGCCATTAATGACAGGATAAGAGCGCTCGGTGCCCGTCAATCACGAAAACAACCTTTAGTCCAATATCTGATCATCCGGAATTTACCAGCACAGAACCTGGTGGTGTTCAGCACCAGAAGCCGAGAACCCAAAAATGAGAGTCCTCTGAGTGAGATCTACAAGTCAGCTTGATAACTTTTTCATGAATGTCCAATAATCCAGAATATTTGATAATTTGTCACCTATCAAATCTTATAAATGTATATAGTGGGCAGCACGGTGGCTGAGTGGTTAGCACAGTGTAGTATGATGGCTCAGTGGTTAGCACATTGTAGCACAGTGGCTCAGTAGTTAGCAAAGTGTAGCACGGTGGCTCAGTAGTTAGCACAGTGTAGCACAGTGGCTCAGTGGTTAGCACAGTGTAGCATGTTGAATCAATAGTTAGCACAGTGGCTCAGTGGTTAGCATAGTTCAGCATGGTGGCTCAGTGGTTAGCACAGTGCAGCATGGTGGCTCAGTGGTTAGCACAGTGTAGCATGGTGGCTCAGTGGTTAGCACAGTGTAGCATGGTGGCTCAGTGGTTAGCACAGTGCAGCATGGTGGCTCAGTGGTTAGCACAGTGCAGCATGGTGGCTCAGTGGTTAGCACAGTGTAGCATGGTGGCTCAGTGGTTAGCACAGTGTAGCACGGTGGCTCAGTGGTTAGCACAGTGTAGCATGGTGGCTCAGTGGTTAGCAAAGTGTAGCATAGTGGCTCAGTGGTTAGCACAGTGTAGAACGGTGGCTCAGTAGTTAGCACAGTGCAGTATGATGACTCAGTGGTTAGCAAAGTGTAGCATGGTGGCTCGGATTAGCACAGTGCAGCATGGTGGCGCAGTGGTTAGCACAGTGTAGCATAGTGGCTCAGTGGTTAGCACAGTGTAGATCGGTGGCTCAGTAGTTAGCACAGTGCAGCACGATGACTCAGTAGTTAGCATAGTTCAACACGGTGGCTCAGTGGTCAGCACAGTTCAGCACAATGGCTCAATAATAAGCACAGTGCAGCATAGCGGCTCAGTGGCTAGCACAGTAACTCAGTGGCTAGCATAGTGCAGCACGGTGGCTCAGTGGTCAGCACAGGTCAGTACTGTGGCTTAGATGTTAGCACAATGTAGCACAGCCGCTCAGTAGTTAGCACAGTGTAGCACGGAGGCTCAGTGGTTATTAATGCTCCCTGGCAGCACTAAGGTCCTGAGTTCAAATCCCACCAAGTACAACATCTGCAAGGAGCTTGTATGTTCTCCCCGTGTTTATGTTCCTCCAGGTACTTCGGTTTCCCCCACACTCCAAAAACATCCTAATAGGTTAACCTGGAATGTAGACTGTGAACCCCAATGGGGACAGGGAGCATTGTGAACGATGACCATCTCCATACAGCGCTATGGAGCATAACGCCGCTATATAAATCTATAGAATAAGTATAATATACATGATATAATATGTTTGTATTACAACATCTATAGATGTGAGAGAACTACAACTCCCAGCATGTTGCCATAGCGTACTATATTTGTAAGTACATATTACTGGATACACCTTAAGCCACAACATCACTCACACAGCAGAGCTAAAGTTTGTCATTACACTGTGGTCACAGACTTGCATGGGACTGCAGGTAAATGCAGTGAGCAGCTCAGCTCTGCTCCATCTGAGGGTCTCACCTTTGGCAGGAGCAGTGCTGTGATGAGGAGCAGTAGGTGCAGCACAGGAGGAGTCACAGCCCCCATCTCCAGGACTCGGTCTCCCTCTCAGGCTGTAGTGTCCCCCCAGGACATGGTCTGCGGACCCCGCTGTCACCCAGCTCTGCTGCCTCAGCTCCCGTCCTCACTCATTCTCCACAGTAATGTGAGATCTTCAGGGAAAGCACAACTCTTTGGGTGGAGCAAAAACTTCAGTGTCAGAATGCAGGGCCCATTAACACCTTCAGATCTGGCGGGGCGACCTCTGCAGGCGCGGGGCCGGGGTGTGGAGGGTGAGCAGAGGGTCAGGCCCCTGCCCACACTGTCACTGAGGAGTCACTGGGGCTGATGAGGGGTCTCCTGTCCTGCATTCCTTTCCCACTAGGACTGTGAGGAAGTAGTTCTCCCTCTCCCCCCTCCCCATTCACATTCCTGCAGAATTTGGTTAGAAGGAAGAAACTCACTCCCTTGCTGGAAACATGTACAATGCAGAAGGCAGACCCCCATACACCGCCCCCCATGCTGGTGACTTTGTACCCCTCCCATTTGAAGCCTTCACTACTCCATCCCCCAGGCTACCAGGGCTCCACAGTGACTTCTGGTCAAATCACATTGCCTCATGGGCAGCTTAAAGGGATGCTCCCATCTCAGACACTTAGGGCACAGTGATAGGATAGACCGGAAATGTTTGACCTCAAATTTTAAGAACAAGCCCCTGAAAGTCTCTGTGCAGAACGGAGAAGCGGCATTCTCTATCTTTCATCTCAATGGGGGTTCTGAGTACAGCCGAGCACCATAGATCTCCCATAGAATGGAGTTGAGAACATTGCGCATGCGCAACCTATTCTCCATTATGAATGAAAACCTTTAGGGACCTGTTTTTAAAATAGGGGGACCCGCACTTATTGAAGGGGTGTTCCCATCAGCGCTTTTCTGTAAGCATTCCTTCCCAGAGAACGTGGAGGGCAGTGATTGTGACTATCCTCCCCATTCATTTCCCAGGTACTCCCATAGAAATGAATGGGAAGGATGGACCCATAACTCCTGGACCCACTTAGGCATAGTTCACTTCTGGGTCAGAGGTCTCTGTGCAGAACATTGGAGCGGCACTCTCTGTCTTTCATTTCAATGGGAGTTCCGAGTACAGCTGAACACCATGGATCTCCCATAGAGCAGAATTGAGAATACTGCACATGCGCAACCTATTCTTCGCTCTGCATGAAAACCTTTAGGGACCTGTTCTTAAAATAGGGGGACCGGCACTTATTACTGAGGTGTTCCCATCAGCACTTTTCCGTAAGCATTTCTTCCCAGAGAATGTGGAGGGCAGTGATTGTGACTGTCCTCCCCATTCATTTCCCAGGTACTCCAATAGAAATGAATGGGAAGGATGGACCTATAACCCCTGATGATGTCACTTAGGTCTGGTTCACTTCTGGGTCAGAGGTCTCCGTGCAGAACATTGGAGCGGCACTCTCTATCTTTCATTTCAATAGGAGTTCTGAGTACAGCTGAGCACCATGGATCTCCCATAGAACAGAATTGAGAATACTGCACATGCGCAACCTATTCTTCATTCTGCATTAAAATCTTTAGGGACCTGTTCTTAAAATAGGGGGACCCGCACTTATTAAAGGGATGTTCCCATCAGCACTTTTCCGTAAGCATTCCTGCCCAGATAATGTGGAGGGCAGTGATCGTGATTGTCCTCCCCATTCAATTCCCGGCTACATTCGGAACTGCCATATAAATGATTAGGAAGGATGGACCTATATCTCCTGTACCCCTGATGACACCACTTAGGCATGGTTCACTTCTGGGTCAGTGGTCTCTGTGCAGAATGTTGGAGTGGCACTCTCTATCTTTCATTTCAATGGGAATTCCAAGTACAGCTAAGAACCATGGATTTCCCATAGAACGGAAGTGAGATTACTGTGCATGCGCAACCTATTCTTCATTCTGCATGAAAACCTTTAGGGACCTGTTCTTAAAATAGGGAATCCGCACTTATTAAAGGGGTGTTCCCATCAGCGCTTTTCTATAAGCATTCCTTCCCAGAGAATGGGGAGGGTGGCACTTGCGCTTGTCCTCCCCATTGATTTCCTGCCTACATTCGGAACTCCCATAGAAATGAATGGGAAGGATGGACCCTTAACTCCTGGACCCACTTAGGCATGGTTCACTTCTGGGTCAGTGGTCTCCATGCAGAATGTTGGAGTGGCACTCTTTATCTCTCATTTCAATGGGAGTTCTGAGTACAACTGAGGACCATAGATCTCCCATAGAACAGAATTGAGAATACTGTGCATGCGCAACCTATTCTTCGTTCTGCATGAAAACCTTTAGGGTCCTGTTCTCAAAATAGGGGGACCTGTTCCCATCAGTGCTTTTCCATGAGCATTCCTTCCCAGAGAATGGGGAGGGTGGCTCTTGGTCTTGTCCTCCCCATTCATTACCCGACTACATTTGGAACTCCCATAGAAATGATTGGGAAGGATGTACCCATAACTACTGAACCCCTGATGGTTCACTTCGGGGTCAGAGGTCTCTGTGCAGAACGTTGGAGCAGCACTCTCTATCTCTCATTTCAATGGGAGTTCTGAGTACAGTCGAGTGTCATAGAACAGAATTGAGAATATTGCACATGTATAAGCTATTCTCTGTTCTGCATGAAAATCTTTAGGTTTTCAAAATAGGTGGACCCACACATATTACAGGGGCGCTCCAATCAGTGCTTTTCCATAAGCTTTCCATCCCAGAAAATGGGAAGGGCAGCGCTTGCTCTCGTCCTCCCTATTCATTTTCCAGTTACATTCGGAACTCCCATAGAGATGAATAGGAAGGATGGAAATGTAACCCCTAGATCCTTAATGATACCACTTAGGCCTGGTTCACATCTGGGTGAAAAGTCTCCATGCAGAATGTTGGAGCGGCACACTCTCATTTCAACTGGAGTTCTGAGTACAGCAAAGCATCATGGATTTCCCAAAGAATGGAATTGAGAATACTGCGCATGCGCAACCTAGTCTTCGTTCTGCATAAAAACCTTTAGGGACCTGTTCTCAAAATAGGGGGACCTGCAGTGCTTTTCCTTGAGTATACCGTCCCAGAGAATGGGGAGGGTTTTCCCGGCAACATTCGAAACTCCCATAGAAATGAATGGGTAGGACGGACCCATAACCCCTGATGATGCCATTAAGGTCTGGTTCATATCTTTGTTAGAGGTTTCCCTGCAGAACTTTGGAGCGGCACTCTCTATCTCTCATTTCAATGCGAGTTCCGAGTACAGCTAAGCGCAATGGATCTTTTCCATAAAACGGATTTGAGAATACTGCGCATGCGCAACTTATTCTTCATTCTTCATGAAAACCTTTAGGGACCTGTTCTCAAAACAGAGGGATCAGCACTTATCAGACATTAAAGGGGTGTTCCTAACCGTTCTTTTCCATGAGTATTCTGTCCCGGAAAATGGGGATGGTGGCATTTGTGCCCATCCTCCCTATTAATTTCCCGGCTATATTAGGAACTCCCTTAGAAATGATTGGTAAGGATAGGCACATAACCCATAGACCCCTGATGGTGCCACATAGACCTAGTTCTTATCTATGGTGGATGTCTCTGTGCAGATTGTAGGAGCTCTATCTCCGAGTTCAATGGGAGTTCTGAGTACAGCTGAGTGCCATGGATCTCCCATAGAACATATCTGAGGATCTACACGCATGCGTAACCTACTTTCTATTCTGCAAGAAAACCTTTAGGGATCTGTTTTCAAAATAGGGGGATTTGCACTTATCAAACACTAAAGGAGTGTTGCCATAAGAGCTATTTATTGGCTATATTTAGAACTCCCATAGAAATTAATGGGGAGATTGGGCCCATAATCCCTAGACTCCTGATTATGCCACTAAGACTTGGTTCACATCTGTGTAGAGGAACGGACCCATTTCACAGCTGACACCAAGGGTGGCCAATTGAATGCAATGGGTCCATAGGCTGTCCTCCATGGTGTCTGTTGTCATGAGGAAAATATTTGCTGAACTCACTGCTCTGTTTTTTCTTCATTGCAGATGGAACTTCCAATGTTGATGTGAACCAAGTATAAGGTGAAGAAACATGTTGAGGGGGGTTTTTGTTTTACATTTTCAAAAAATTGTCCCAAATTAAAACCCAAACTCAGTTTCAATGTTTCTAGACTTGTTAAATTGAGATTAGTAAAATTGGGGGGAATGTTGCCAATCTATTTGGTATTTTCTATATAACAGGGATTTTGGAGTGGTAGAAGTGATCACAATGACAACCCCAAAACATTGTGAAAAAAAGTCATGTGATGAAAGTAACTAAAGTATACTTTACATTAGCAAAAATTTTTAGTAGATTGGTGGAAAAAGTTTAGTTGATATAAAAGGTTTAGGTACACTGGTACCCTATCGATATCCCATAGATGTCCGAGATGGGACAACCCCATAAGTGTTTCCCTATGGATAAAAAGTTGCCAGAATCCTGCGATACATTTGAGGTGGATATCTGCAGTTTTTATGAGGTCTCTGGCATCCGAAATTGTTCGCTTCGCTAAACTTTCATCCGATGTGTATGAGGACCCTGAAAGGTATGAGACTCAATAAGGAAAGGGGGGAGGGTAAAGCTACAAGGACATAAGAAATATCTGTGTCCAAACATTCCAAAAAACACAAGTGACAAGTAAGTGGCCGCTTCCTTTGGTTAAAACAGCTGATTGGCCGAGACCCAGCGACAGGAACGTGAGCGGGCGCATCATTCAGGAGAACAGGAACTGGACAGATCCCTCGTACTTATCACTGAGTAATGTACTGTTCACAAATGTGGGCAACTTATCTTAACCCTGTACATAGGAGCGTATTTTTAGTAGTTTTTTCTTTTACAAGGGGGCGTATTTAGTATTAAATTTTTACATAGGCAGCAGTATTATAGTAGTTTATTCTTGTACATAGGGGGGCATTATTTAGAGTTTTTTTTGTACATAGAGAGTATTATGTAGTTATTTTTTTCATAGGGCGTATTTTAATAGTTTATTCTGTAAATAGGGAGCGTATTATGTAGTTATATTCTTTTTTACATAGGAGGCATTATTATGTAGTTTATTCTTGTACATAGGGGGCAGTATTTAGTAGTTATTTCTTTAAAATAGGGGGGAGTATTATAGTATTTAAATTCCTTTAAAAAGGGGGGAGTATTATAGTGTTATATTCTTTTACATGGGGGCAGTATTATAGTATTATTTCTTGTACTAGGGGGGGTTTTATAGTATATATTCCCTTTTACAAAGGGGGGAGTATTGTAGTTATTTTTCTTGTCATAGGGGGGGAGTTTATAGTAGTTATATTCTTTTACTAGGGGGCATATTATAGTAGTTTATTTTGATATAGGGGGCAGTATTTTAGTATTTTATTCTTGTACATAGGGGGCAATTTTTATTGTAGAAACTTAAGGGTCTCAAATCAAACAAAAAATCCCCGAAACAAACAGAAATACATGCTCTGCATCAAAAAAGTAATACTCAGCTGGGTATCATAAGGGAACTTTTAAAGGTCCACTCCTGATTGGGAAAAGAATGAATAAATAAATATAACAAAAAAAAGAACACAGTTTTCTGTCAGACAAACATTCTTTCCCTAACTCGGAAGCAGAGAGAGCACCCCCATGGTAAAGGTTTAGTTCCTG
>JAODAL010031287.1:0-48649 GCA_025379985.1 Phyllomedusa bahiana
TAGGTTTTAAAAATAGTGTTTATAGATTTTAAGAAATAATAAAATTAGTTTTAGTGTTTTTAAGTTTGGAACGATAGATTTAAGTTTCCCTATGGAAAAAAAGTAAATATAGTGATCATTGCCTCCCCCACCAGCCATTTCGCTTGTTGCACTGATAAAGGGACAAAACACCCCGGGAAACCTTCGCAGATGAAGATCTGGTTGGCAAAATATCCCTTTTGTTTCTAAAAAGACCAGTGGGTAAAAAGCAAAGGGCTTTTGTTACATCCAAATAGAGGGCGTTTTGACTTCTCATTTTTCCCCATATTGCCTGAAGTCAGGCTGACATTTCTCTTTAATCTAGCGATAAACTGTACAGCTAAGTTGTATATGACAGTCTGGTTGTCAAGGTGTGTATCTCTAGCAACTAGATAATGTCTTACTTTATAGCCACAACTCAAAAAACATTGGTTTTACCCATTGGGTCATATGGTGGTGTGCAAAGGGTCACCATTCCACATTTAAAGGGCTGGGTAGGCCACCATTATCACACGGGGGCCCTTTGACCCCCAGATGTTTTCCATCAGCTGTTTTTTAGGGCCAAAACCAAAAGGTTTCACATCTTTGAGACCTTTCCATGTGGGAATCAGTGATCTGAGATTGTACGTCACCTTATGAAATATCGGGGGGTGGGTCCTAGACGGGTAGCATTATAGGGCCCCTACCATTTTCAGAAATAGACCGGAACCCCCCTAATTTAAGACCTGCATGGGCCCCTTTTAAAAAAGGGAAAAATTTTGACGGGGGAAAACACCCAAGGGTTTTGCCGTACCACCATGCTAACATTTATTCTGTTTCGACAGATGAAGATAGACTCTCTAGAAGGAAAAGCATTGTGGACACCATATCTATCCAAGTGGACATATTGACCGGAAGCAACACTGGGGAAAAGGGGTAAGTTGCCTTGGGGGGTCTTACCTTTAAGGGCTGGTTCCAGGGCTTAATTGCGGGCCAATTACCCGGGGGGGGGGTGGGGGGGGCCCCGGCACCTCCCCGCCCAAAACATTCTTTTTACCAGGCCCTAGTAATTCACATGCACTTCTCTCCCCCCACGGCGGTTCGCCGAGCGGGGAGAGGAGACGAATCCTATTTTTCCGGGGAAATTACGGACTAAAATTCCCGCAATTTTTAACCGTGTGAACCTTCCCTTGGGGCTTCACAGGGAAAGGAAAAAAACTTTTTTTTATTAATTTTTTTTTTTTTTGGGGGGGGGGGGAGGTGAAAAAAGGATACAATTCTGACATTGGGGGGTGTTTTTTTTCATTATATATATATAATATATTATATATATTATATAATATAGTTTATTATATATATTAAAAATATATATAATAAAAAATTTTTTTTATTTTTTAATATTTTTATAAAATTTTTATAATATATATATATAAATAAAAAAAAATGTTTTTTGTGGTGTGTGTGTTGTAAAATAAAATTTTTAATTAAAAAATTTTTAAATATATAAAAATTTATATATTTAAATAAAAAAAAAAAATCTTCACAGCACTCTTTCGGGGAAAAAAAAAAGAAGAATTTTATTTCCCACATCTTAAAACCAAAAATTTTTTCTTCTTTTTTTTCACCTAAAGAGTGTGTGAAGATTTTTTTTGAATAAACAAAACCCAAACTTTTTTGCTTCCGCCCGGGACCCCGTTTGAGGGGGACTTATTTTTGAAGTGTGCTGTGGTTTCTTATAATAACAGCAAGCACTTCACAAAAATAGGGGTGTGTTATATATATATTTTTTTCTATAAATAATATTTTATATTTTTATAATTTTTTATATAAATTTTTTAAATATAACCCAACAGCACTTCACAAAAAAAAAATCCTTTTAAGGGGGGGCCAGCACAACACCCCAAAAAAAACTATAATAAAAAAAATATATGTTATTTTTTTTTTTTTTTTATTAGTAGTATTTTTTTGTTTTTCTTTATATGGTGTTATATCTACCCAGCTCAGACATTCAGGGACACTGTGATACCAATTGTGTTAATTCTTTAATCATTTCTTGTGCAAATAGGAAGGGTTTTTTAAAAAAGTAAAAAACTTTTTTTTTGAGAAAAACCTTTAAAAAAGGTCCCCGGTCCCTGTTTTTTATTTTTTAAAAATTTCAGAATTGAAATGGACAGTTTCTTTTTGGGCGGATTTGTCATTTAATTTTTTATTTTTTTGTTTTTTAAGGTTAATACTGAAGAGATCACATTTGAGTCCCTCAAAAAGGCCATTGGTGAGTTGCATAATATTTCTGTTTTTGTTTTTTTGGGAGGAAGGGACAGTAGGTTTTTTCTTTTCTTTATCTTTTTTAAATTCATCATGTTTCAAAGCTTTGCAAGGATCCTATATGTTCTTCTTACTCTTTTCTTTGTACAATGTATTCTCCCGCATTTTCCGTGTACTTTCTGTATAATAAAACTGTAGCTCAGCTAGAGGGAACACCACTAAAAATGAATACAGCCACTAGCGCTGAACCCGCAGCTCCAATCTGCTTTAGAGAGAGAAAAATAAAAGAAAAAATACAAAAAATAGCCCACAAAATGGATTTTTAGCTTTACAAAACACACAAATTTGTGTGTGGTTGGGTTTGTTTTATATATATATATTTTTATAAAATATAATAATTTTAAAAATATTTTATTTTTATATTTATTATTTGGAAAATTATAATATATATATTATATATATATTTTATTTAAAATATTTTTTTTTTTTGTAAAAAAATATTAATTATATTAATATATATATTTTAATATATATATATTGTTGATCCAAGGAAGGCAAAAACCCCCCTGAGGAGAAACCAATTGTCCCCCATTTTGCCCCCCGAAGCCGCTTTTCCTAAACTAAAAAAGCCCCTAATCTTTTCCCCCTTTTTTGGGTATTGCAAACCACCCCGTCCTTTTATTTTTCGTTGCGGGGCTTTAACCTGTTCAACCTTTAAAATTCTTTCCTTTGGGATGGTGCCAAACTGTACACAATATTCCATGTTGGTCTAAACCCTGACTTGTTAATGGGAAAAAATATGGCCTTAGCCCTTTTAATGACCCCATTTCCTATTTTCCTTTGGGAGGCTGCCCCGACACTGCTGCTCAATTTTTTAGCCACCCGGGTTTCCAATCCTTCTCGCACTATACCCAGCGTTTTTCCTTCCCATGTGCATTTATCTGTATTAAACCTCATCTGCCACTTCTCTGCCCCGGCCTCCAACTTCTCCAGATCCCTCTTCTATTGTGTTGATTACCTTACAGAGCTGCAAAGCTTGATATTCTACTGTGCAATCCATTTGTGAGGTCATTAATGATGAATAATGAATATATTAAAACATTGGCTTTAAACCATTTAGACCTATTTGAGACTCTAGTTGTGAGTATATATGTAATGCAATTGATTTGGGATTTTTTTTTAAATTTGGTCTCATTCCTGCAAATAGATAACACCGGCATGGAGGAGCAGGAGAAGGAGAAGAGACGTCAGGTCATAGAAAAGTTCCAGAAAGCACCATTTGAAGAAATCGCCGCACAGTGTGAATCTAAAGTGAGCATTTGCTGTTGTCTGATAGCATTGTATCTCAGAGGCTCATGTAAAAAGACTCAAACGTTATGGTGTTTGATACTTAAAGGGGTTGTCTCACTACAAGAATTGCTTTTTATGTTAAAGACCTTACAAAAACAAGTCACTTTGCAATATGTGTCCATTAACAGTGTCCTACCTATTCCTGGATATCCCCTCTTATGTGGGCTGCATCAGCTCCTCAGGTCACTATAGCTCCAGACCTGTTTAATCTCTCCTGATAGGCTGCCAGCACTGGTTTCTATCGCTCCAGACCTGGCTTCTACTGCAGCCTAGTAGAAGTCAGCAAACACGCCCCTAAATTAACATTGAAACCAAGACAATAGGACTGAGGTAAGATGAATCAATCTAGTGAGACAACCCCTTTAAAGGGAACCGGTCACATGCTGTCTGATTTCTGATACAACTATTATTCTCTTAACTTCAATCCCTGCTTATTCTGGTTTAAAGAGTCCAGTGGGCAGTCTTATCCGTGATTGACAGTTTTCTCTGTATGCAGAGATGGCTGTCAATCACTGATAACTCCACCCACTGGACTCCTTAACCCAAAATAAGCAGGGATTAGAATAAAGTACAAGTTCTACTAAATCTCTTCTTACAGAACAATACGTCCATACATGCTGCCCGCAGATCAGATAGCATGTGACAGGTTCCCTTTAAAGGGGCTAGAATGTTAGTGGGGCTGGAGTGGTCCAAAATAGAAACACAAAAATATTTCCCTATCTTTTCCCCGCTGCTGTCGCTCCTGCTGATGTGTTCCTCTCAACGCTGGAGCTGCACGCGCAGCGTGGATCCTGACTTGTGAACGAGCCTCTCCTCGGTGTCTGGACAAGAACCCGGAATCTGAGAGGAGCGGATCAGCAGGAGTATTAGTTCTTTTGCTCTTTTGGTCCACACTAGCCCCAACGAGCTTTTGTTTTTGTTTTTTCTACTGGACCACTCCCTTACGTAATGTAGGCACAAAAATGAACCCGAGCACTGGACCCTTGGCCTTGACTGCCTGTAATACCGCTTACGTTTATGACCAATATTGGGAGCGCTCCTCATCTGACTTGAGTTCTGTCGTCCTAAGAATACATTGCCTAATGATGCTACATCCATTGCCTACCAGGTGCATTCTGCTACTAGAAGTCATCCCTCAGGGGAAGTCACAAGGAGATGTAGAATTCCTTATGCAGAGAGCTCCCCTTAAAAGGGAATGTGTCATCAAAAATTACTAATATTTTTTGTTAAAAACATTTTTTAGGAATTTTTGGTTTTTTTTTTTTTTCCATATCACTTTCAATATTTTTTTAATAATTCTTAAGTCCTGCAGTTTTCACTTTGGCCACCAGGCCTAATAATCATCTGACACTTCCTGTTCTGTAGAGAGAGGTTCTCAGTTGTCTGCTCATTATCAGTACAAAGAGGGTCAAACTGAAAGGAGACACCAATGTGTACAGATAACACAGAATCCACCAGTCACAGAGGAATGCACAGTCCCCCTCTCCCTCCCTTCACAGTGAAAACTTTCCTATACAAGTCTATGGGACAGAATCTGTCCTAAGAATCCTATGTGCATGAAGCTGCTGTAAAGTATCTCTCTGACTGCTGTTAAAGCAGTGCAAACAAGAATGTCTTCCCCACAATCATATATAGATGGCCGAATAGAGAAATCTACAATCAGGAAATAAAAACAGTTGAGAGGAAAAGAATATGGATCAGGGGCTTGATTTAATAAGTAAAAAAAAAAATTGGCGACAGATTCCCTTTAATGTTGGCTGCAGGAAAACAGCATTTTATCAATTATCAGAACCACTTTGTAGAGGGGAGTTGGTGCTGTTGGAAGGGACAAGTGTCGATTTGTTGAAAAAGACGCAATAGGTATACATGTCTGTCCTGTCTGAGTGACTGCTACATAAATCTGTAGGATGCACAGCTTCAAAAGTTGACTATAGTATGGGCTTTTAATCTATACATCTGGTGGGTGCAGATCCTACGTCTTAAAGAGAACCTGTCACATAGATTATGCCCCCCTTGCTGAGGACACCACAAGCTAGTGTCAGACCTGCTGTTTCCAGCGCTGTGTCCCTTATTCTGTAAGATGCTGGAGTTTTAGAGCATTTAATGCTCAAATCTGCAGTTTTCAGTCATGAAAAGAGTCTGTTTTTTTCAAACCCCACCCAGCTGAGGCTAGCCCCGCCCACCTCACACCTGATTAACCTATTATTTTGAATAGGTAGAAACATGTGAATACCTGTCAGGGGGCGGGGCTAGCCTTTGGGGGTGGGGCTAACACCTGCTCATGAATAAGAATTGAGCATTAAATACTCTGAAACTCCAGCATCTTACAGAATAAGGGACACAGCGCTGGGAACAGCAGGTCTGTCCCCAGCTTGTGCTGCCCTCAGCCAGGGGGGCATAATCTACGTGACAGGTTCCCTTTAACTAGTTTTGATCGAGATCGGTAAAAATAGAGTTCGATTTTTAGAAACGTCTTTCGATTTTCCCATTATCCGTTCATCGTTTCCCTATAAAGCCAATGCATAGTGAAAATGGCACGAAGCCTCAATCGCGATTTATTTATTTTTTTTTACCCGATTTTAAAAGGAAAAAACAGAAAGATCGAGAAGCCTGTAAAAATCGACTTGATCTCGATTTTTGGAAAATTGCTCATCTCTAGTCTTAACCATTGACCTATTAGGAGAACTGGGGTCCCCCAATCAACTAGTTCAAGTCTGCAGCTGCTTTTTATCCAGTAACGACAGTAGAGGCGGCTGTCTGGTTGACTCTTTCTACAACTCTCCAAACCTCCGTTGAGGGGGCTGCATTGCCACCTGTCTATTGGGTCCCATGACTGCTGGTAAACAAGAGTCCCAGGTACCCTCTTTTTTTCCAATAGGCAATGGTCTTGGACCTGTCAGGAATCTGTGGTATTATCTGTTATGATAATGTGTAAGTTGAGAATGTCCATTCAGAGATGTCTCTACAGCCTGTTTCCTACTACACTACACTGCCTCCTACACATCCTGGGTACCAACACATCAATATGTTCCTGTGAACAGGCATCATCGCACAAACCTCACAGGACTCTGCTAAGTATCAATTGATTTAATGCCATTTTCCTGCAAAGGTCCATCACTCGAGTACCTTATATGTGACAATTTTACAGCAGTCAAATTTATAGGGGTTGTCTCACTACAATGATTGCTTTATATGTTAAAGATCTTGCAAAACAAGTCACTTTGCAATATGTGTCCATTAACAGTGTCCTACCTATTCCTAGATATCCCCTCTTGTATGGGCTGCATCAGCTCCTCAGGTCGCTAAAGCTACAGACCTGTTTGATCTCTCCTGATAGGCTGTCAGCACTGGTTGTTGTAGCTACAGACCTGTTGATCTCTCTGATAGCTGCAACCTGTCGCTATAGCTGCAGACCGTTTGTCTCCCTGAAGTGTGCTAGATGTTGGTCCTATAGCTACCACCGTTGAACAGGACTGAGGTGAGATGAATCAATACAGTGAGACAACCCCTTTAATCCCCTGATGAACCCTATTTTTTTTAGGGAGAAACGCGTCGGGAGTGCTGGAAGTAAATTCAGTATCTGTTGTAAGCATATGGTAGGAATGCTGGAGGCAGATAGAGCATTTGTTATATATACACAGTAGTGGTTATTGTATGCACAAGAGACCCAGTCGGCTATATATAGCGGAGCCGCCCTTGTCAGGGCAATGACCCCGCTGATTGATGGGGTCTAGAGTGCTGTGTATTTAGATGATTTGTTGGTGATTATATAGGGGCGCATATTGATATTTTAATATTATCTAATAAAAGCTATATTTTAACAGGGATATATTTTTTGCAGTGTTAGAGTTGGGACATATTCCCTGTCTCTATTTTATATGGTGATATCTATTATCTGTGGATGTTACGATAATGTGTAAGTTGAGAATGTCCATTCGGAGATGTCTCCACAGCCGACACATTCTGGTTCACACCTGCGTTGGAGGTTCAGTTCAAAGCCTCCTGAGGCGTCACCGGATCATTTTCATGATTGACACCAGTGGTGCGGCACAGTACCCATGGACTACAATGGGATCCATCAGGTTTCCGTCACGGTGTCCGTCGACTCAACGCTCTATTTTTTGTTGTTGTCATTTTTGATGTTCTCTGCGACGGTGGCTCCAAATGGAAGCTCTAACACAGGTGTGAATCTGTACGAACACCTCTTAATTTTTATTTAGCAGAGGAAAAAACTGTCTCTAGTACTTCTTGTAGGTAACTACTAGAAAGACATTTTTTTTCTGATTGGAGTAGAGCTGATTTGCATATGTTTTCCCATGGAGCCTATCGAAGCTTTTCCTCAATGAGAACCAGGACCCCTCAGAGCTTTAGCTAGTTGTGATTCTCGGTATTATTTTGTGTTCACTTAAAGCACTCTAAATGCTGACGTAGTTAATATTTAAAGGGGTTTTCCCACCATAGACTTTTATGGCCTATGGCTAGGTTATGTCATCTCTGAGGCATATCAACAGGCCCCCAAAAGTTTTGGTTTAGAATGAGGAGTCACTCGCACTTGCATTTGTCTCTCAATTCTGTTCTATGGGAGCTTCCGGAACATCTGAGCACAACGCTCACCTGCACTGGGAACAATATGTAGAGTTGAGCGCCAGTATGTCTGACTCTCCATTATATACCAGGACTTTCAGGGTCTGTTCACGAGATAGGTGATGGACCTGTAGGTAGGATCTGCACTTACCTAACTTTTATGGCAAATAAAAGAGAGTAGAGATATTATTATTATTTTAAATTGCCATAAATTGCAGGGCGCTGTACATTTAAAGGGGTTGTCTCACTACAAGGATTCCTTGTTCTATTAAAGATCTTGCAGAAACAAGTCACTTTGCAATATATGTCCATTAACAGTGTCCTACCTATTCCTAGATCTCCCCTCTTGTACAGTGTCGGACTGGCCCACCGGAGCATAGGAGAATACTCCGGTGGGCCCCTAACCAACACAGGTGGCAGCCGCGGGCCCCTGCACAATACAGAGGCTCTCGCTGTCTATATTAAAAATAGCTGCCTTCTACCGGCACTGCTGTGACAGGGGAGGGGCACATGCTGATGGAGAGAGGGGCCGTGCCGTCTCTGATGCGGGCGGGACAGTTCGAATCTGTGAAGCCACGGCCACAAAGGCTCCATCTTTAAGCCCCGCCCCCCAAGGGGAGGGGCTTCGAGGATTCGAACTGTCCCGCCCGCAGCAGAGAGAAACCAGGGGCTCCGCTGCTCCGTTCCCAGAGAAATAATCATGTAAGTCTGAGAGGGCCAGTGTAACAGGGGCAGTCTAACGGTGCACTCTAAGAGGGGCAGTGTGAGAGGGGCGGTGTGAGATGGACAGTGTGAGAGGGGACGTGTAAGATATATTGAGCGCCTCTGTGAAGCACAGATCAGGCCCTCTATCAGCATGAGCAAGCTTACAGAGCAGTGCCCCCTCCATATATATATATATATATATTTATTTATATTTATATATTTATTTATGTACATACGTACCTGCCAGAGGGGCCTTTATATATGTATAGGGGCAGGTGTATATATAAGTATGGGCCACTCAGGAAGGTGTCTATTTATTTTATACACCTGCCTGAGGGGCCATATATATATATATATATATATATATATATATATATATATATTATATACACCTTGTCCAGTCACTATGTGGTGTGGATATGTGGTTATAGTGTGGTGTATTATTCAGTCACTGTGGTGGTGATATGTGGTCATGGTGTGGTGGTATTATTCAGTTACTATATGGTGGTAATATGTGGTCATGGTGTGGTGGTATTATTCAGTCATTATGTGGTCATGGTGTTGTGTTATTATTCAGTCACTATGTGGTCATGGTGTTGTGGTATTATTCAGTCACAGATTAGTGTGATGATGTCATTGCATCGGTCTGTGTAAGTTGAAGCGAGATCGGGTGGGGCACTGGCAGAGACAAGGAGACACAGTGGGCCCCTAAAATAAACTCCTCTGTTGGGCCCTAGGCACCCCAGTCCGATACTGCTCTTGTATGAGCTGCATCAGCTCCTCAGGTCACTATAGCTACAGACCTGTTCAATCTCTCATGATAGGCTGCCAGCAGTGGTTGCTATAGCTACAGACCTGTTTGATCTCTCATGATAGGCTGCCAGCACTGGTTGCTATAGCTACAGACCTGGCTTCTACTGCAGCCTAGTGGAAGCCAATAAACACGCCCCTGAATTCAAAATGAAATCAAGAAGACGGGACTGAGGTGAGAGGAATCAATGTAGTGAGACAACCCCTATAAAGGGGGTTTACATACATAACATATGACCAAACTAAGTACAATGGCAACACTAGATGGGTATCAACTGGTGCAGAGGGAGAACGGGCCCTGCCTGCAAATGCTTATAAATGTTTATAATCTACAGGGAAGAAGGAAAGAGACAGAAGGTGAGGGGTGTATGTATGTGGATGGTGGAGTAGGGGGAGGTTTCTGAATTAGGTTTTCAGGTTGCATTTCAAACTAGTGAAGGTGGAGAAGAGTCTGATGTGTTGGGGCAGTGAGTTCCAGAGTGTGGGGGAAGCACGGGAGAAGTCTTGGAGATGGTTGTGTGAGCAGCTGATGAGAAGAGCAGAGAAGAAGGTCCTTTGAGGAGCGGAGATTGCATGAAGGGAGATATCTAGAGATTAAGGCAGAGATCTATGGGGGGGGAGAGGTTATGGACAAGTTATAAAGAACCTTGTAGGTCGTGGTTAGTAACTTAAACTGAGTTCGCTGGATAATGAGTAGTCGGTGAAGAGATTGAGAGAGGAAGAGGAGTGACAAGAGGGGTAACCAATACGGGCCTGAGAGCAGAGGATGGACTGAAGGGGAGCATGAGTGCTAGAATCGGGGCCACAGTGAAGGATGTTACATTAGTCTTGGTGGGAAATGATGAGGGCATGGACAACCCGTTAAAGAATAAGTAGATTTGAGAACAATTTGCCCTAAAAGGCTCTAGTGTCAACACCCCTTACATCGCAGGATGTGGGAACAGATCTGTTTCGTGAAAGGTAACTTCTTGTCTCTGAGTAAAACGGACGCTTTGTAGGGTCAGTACATAATAGCTTTGATTCCTTGACCCTGCAGAGCAGCTATATCCTTCGTTTTGGACAGATTCCCATTGATAAGTATTTACTAGTTCTTTTTAGCAGGTGAACAGTGAGGATGCCACCAAACAGCTCCTTATAGCTCCGCTTCTGGAACTGCTGCGTGGCATGAGTGATATTTGGAGATATTTGCAGTCTTGCCTGGATTTTAGGCTCATAACTGACCACAGACAGATAAACCTTACTATAGGAGTATATTTGTTCTTGTTGATTTTTGTATGTTGATCCTGTACTTCTTTATCCATTTCCAGGCTAACCTGCTGCATGATAAATTGGCGCAGATCCTGGAGCTGACAATCAGGTAATAATCCAATATTCTGAGCTGTCCAAGCAATTACGCTGGGCTCAGGGTGTCCCGTTACTGGGATCCATTTGCTGTTTGTCTGTAATATGAGGTGAACCTGGTAGTAAATGTTCAGTTTCCCTGCAGCGCCTCCACAGGTGAAAAGAAGCATTGAACAGTCCTCATCTAAATCGTGAGCCTTCCACTGTTTGCCACCTGGTACAAAATGGGGGGCAGACGAACTCCCTTAAAAAAAAAAAAAAAAAAAGTGGGTTTTTAACCGACGTACTTTAAACCCCCTTTTAACAACTATCGCTTTTTTTTTTGGGGGGGGGGGGGAGGTCCTCTGTCGGCCCAGCAATTACAGGGGCCCTCGGGTGAAGGGTTTGGAGCTTGGTCCCTGGAGAGCCCATTAAACACAGCAGCAATTGGAGGCTTCCTTCAACCCAAACCATTAAACCTTTTGATTACCATGGTGCGAGACCGTGGTATGAGCAGAGGGATTCCCAGTGCCTGATCAGAGCCTGAGGAAAACCCTCTACAGTCAGACTGCTGCTTGGAACACAATGTGTTGCCCTAAACAGTGTCATACTATCACAGTGTAGTAACATACAGGAATATTAGAATACTTTGTAAGTTTATAATAAAATTTAAAAATAGTTATCCAATAATATGTAAAAAAAAAAAAAAATAATTGCAAAAAATAAAGTATGTATTGTGCAAAGATAAAAAGTAGGCTAGCTACCAGATATTCAACCATACGCCAAAAAATATCCTGTAGAACTGATTTAACATGTTCAGTGTAAGACTTAAAGGGTGTAAAAAAATGTCTTTTTTTCTTTATGATGTTAAAAGCTTTTTTTCATGTTCACAACACAAAAAAAAAAATTTTTAAAATTTGGATGTAATTTAGGGGTCTACCCTAAAATTTAAATTTAAAAAAAGGAAAAAAAAAATACACTTCCCGCATACCGGTTTTCTGAAAATAAGAATCCCCGGAAAAATAAGACTTTTTCTTTTTTTTTTGGGGGGGGGGGGGTTTTTAAAGCTTAAAAAATAAAAGGGGCCTCCCGGGAAAATAAGCCCTAGTGGCAGTTATTGCTACAAAATCACTTCACCCCCACCAAACAACAAAAAAATTTTTTAGGATGAAATTAAAAGACTTCTAAAAATTATGTCATAAACAAACCAGGGGTTTTAGTTCGTTTTAGAGGGGGACGGCTTTTACTTTCAAAAGTTAGGATATCTACAGGAAACTTGGGCATACCAAATGTGCAAGGGGAGTGAGGGCAATGCTTGTCAGGGTGATCAGGTCTTCACTACATAATGCGGGCAGCACACTGATGAGATAGTGGGTTGAGGTTCCCTTTGCTTCAGGCTTGGCGGGGTTCTGTGATGTTTGTGATGACAGGCTACGTATTTTAAATTGATTTTTTTTGTTAAACAAAAATGTGAATTTTTTTCAGGGGAAAAAAAAAGGCAACCCCCTGAAAGTAGACCTAGTGCATTGGACAAAAATTAATATAAGAACTGTTTATTTTCGGGGGACGGTATAAAAAAGACTAAAGGCACTTTTTTGAACGTATTTTTAAAGAGTTTTTGATGATTATTTTTTTCCCTAAACCGTCAAAAAATTGACAAGGCCTAAAATTTACAGCAAAAAAATGTCTTAAAATTACGCTTTAGTGAATGACTGACTATTTTACATTAGAACTGATGAGAGTTCTTTATTATATTGTTTGAAGCAATTATGCCCCAAAATATGCAGAAAATACATTGTATAAACATACTCATAGGGTACTGTGCGTGCCACTATACGTCTGATGATTTAAAAAGTCATGTGACCGCGGTCTTCTAAAGCGCTCTGGCACAAACCCCATTCACTTTCCTTTCCCCAGGTCACTTCTTTCTCCCAGCGCGTACTGTGCGCCAGGGGAAAAGGCAAGAAGTCATACTCTCAATGAGAGCTATGATTTACTGTACTATGGGGGCATTGCAGCACAAGTACACCCCGAAGTGTGGCCCGCAAATACATTGTGTGAACAAAACCCTTTTTTTGTTTATATTTTGTTTTTTTTAAAGATTTTAAAAACCCCTTTTAAGAAACCCCGTTTTTAAAGGTGCTTTCACACGACAATTTTGGTGCGTTTTACCTGTGCTCCACTTAAATGCCTTATTACCCGCAAGTTCTTTCAGTTTTAAAAATTTAGAAATTTGAAATTCAGAAAAAAAAGGTGTTTTCAAGAAATAATCAATGATGGTTTTGAAGTTTGTGGATACAAAAAAATAACTGATTACTCCTTTTAAAAAAGTTTTGATAATGAAGAAGCTTGCAGTTAAAAAACAGTTTATTTGGGGGCGTTTGACTGCACCAAAAATGCGCTTTTGGGAAAACTCCCTAAATGTATAGAAATCTGTGAAATTTTTTTTTCTTGTATCAATTGTCTGAGGAGGAGAAAATGAGTATTCCAATGCGACCATCAAAAAATATCGGTTCTAAAAGGTCTCGACTGATTTCTTCAATCTGCTGCAGATACTTTTGAGTAATATTGTCTAATTGTAGTTGCCTAATGTTTCACTCCCAAAAGGGACTCAGAAATGTTTGTATTGTTTAAGATTTTCATATTTTGTTACTCTTATTTTTTGGTAATTTGCACTAAAATAAAATCTTTTCTTCTACAAGAAGCGATACATGACAGCATAACCCCAAAACCCTTGGGGCGGTGAGTGAATAAAAATTGATTATCTTGTGACCATGGCGCCTGCTGGGGTGTGGGTATATTACGCTGAGAGTGATCAGTCAGTTGTTGAATTTAATGTGTTTGAAGCATAAAAAAGAGGCAAATGTAAGGGACAAAGTGTGATTTCTTGACCACTGGGCCAGAGCATCTTCAGGTCTGGGTGATATTCCTGGTGTCCGTTGGTTGGTACCTACCAAAAGTGCTCCAAGAAAAGGACAACTGGTGAACCGTTGACAGGGTCATGAGCGTTCCGGCTCATTGAAGTGTTTGGAGGCCTAAGGCCATTTGGTGCAAACCCACATAAAAGCTACTAGAGCACAAATTGCTGAAAAAAGGTTCTTGCTGGTGATGATCGAAAGGTACCAGGACACACAGGGCATCCCAGATAATTGTGTTTTGGACCCTGAAACAGTCGTTCAGTGCCGACCAGGTAAGAATGGACCATGGAGCAATGGAAGAAGGTGGCCTAGACTAATAAATTATGGTTTCATCTTTTTGGACGGCTTTTGTGCATTTAGGGAAAAAGATGGCACAGGATGCACTGTGGGGGAAAAAGACAAGATGGTGTAGGTAGTGTGATGTGCAATGTTCTGCAGGAAGCTTTGGATCCTGGCATCATGTGGATGTTATCGTGACATGTATCACCTACCTAAACATTGTACGGAAAAGGTCCTCTCCTTCATGGCAGCAGATCCCCTATTGGCAGTGGCCTCTTTCAACAGGACAATTCCCCATGGCCATAGTGTAAAAATTGTCCAGGAGTAAGGAACAAAGAGCACAAGGCGGTGACTTGGCCTCCAAATTCCCTCCATCTCAATCCAATCGAAAATCTGTGGGAGAAGGTGGAAGATATAGCCTGACCCATGGAGGGTGCTTGGAGGTGGTTTTAATATTATGGCTGATTGCTGTATTTTCCTGTCAGTGCATTAACCCATAAAGTATACATATTGTATTATTTTTTTCGTTAAAAAATTAAACTGCTTTCCATTTATATTTCAGGCCTCCCCAAAGTCCTTCTGGGACAATCACCATCACAGCCGGACACGCCCAGTACCAGTCGTCCCGTATCGGATAAGTTCCCGATCTCTGGGTGTTTAACTGCTAGCTCTTTTTCCCTCCCTCCAACATCTGTTTGTTGTTTTAAGATTTGTGTTGCTTCACAGTATTCAGAATTCGTGCTATAAGAACCAATGAGTGACGAGCTTCAAACTGTTACGTAACCAAAGGACGCAGATCGGAAAACCTGATAGATCCAAACTGGTTCATATAAATACCAAAATGTCATTTGTTATCCAAGAGCAACCGGTTTTTAATTGTGTGTATGTTAAAACTGTTAGAGTCAGATGGGGGGGGGCAATTTGTGCTGCTCATATATCCTTTTAGCGCCTAGTAAGTGGCATTGGCATCTGCTGAATGTAGAGTCTAGGCTTTAGGAGGCTTCTTGTGCCATATGAGGCTACTTGTTATAGGACTGCATGTCACAATATTCATGAGCAGGGTGGTGTGTTCAGAAGTCACAATGGCTGTAGATTAGCAGTCATTACTTATTTCCTATATGGTTCTGCAGTTGGGCAATTTTTGGGGAGTTTTGCTCAATTCTTTCATAAATGTTTGTATCGGAATGCAATTTCTGATGCACCATCGTATTCCACCACATCTGTAGCAATGGAGATCAATTTCATACAGTTTCCATTGAAAAGTAGGCTTGGTGGAGAGTTGTATCACCCAAATGTGACTTTGGTGCCAGATGTTTCACAGAACAAGATGCCGTCTTTGTAGCCTTAGACTCCTTCGAGACTGTAATGGGTTCCTGCAGTTCTAATGACATCTAGGTCTTCAGCCATGGTCCAGGTGGTGCTGGAGGCCTTTCCTGCACCAGTTCTCCCAACGTCCTGTAGTTGCCTAGACATCTCGGCCACCCGCTCTTTAGACTACCTCGAATGCTATCACTTTTATACGTTTGGGGGTAGATAAAATATGGCCGCTGGACCCCTCAAGATCCAGACACTGAAACTGGCCACTACTCTCAACCTATACAAAGACGAATTTTTCTGAATTCGAGGAACCCGGATTCTGACAAAAATTGGGGTTTCTTGTTTCTAGGATAGTGTTTGGGAACCCGAGGTATTTTGGCAGCCAAAAAATTTCCCCCCCTCCTTTGACATAAAGGCAAATTTGGGGCCCCAAAAACCGTACATGTGAAGGTGCTGGCCATGATTGTCGAAAGACCATGTAAAGCCAGGCTGTGGGATCTTTCCCCATTTAAACCCCGAGAAAATTTCACTGTTTTTGTTTTGTAAATTTTTGGTTTTTTGGCGGGGGGGGTGGTGGGGAGGGTTTCCCTTTTTAAATTTGTTTTGGGTTTTTTAGTCCAGAGCTTTCCCCGGGAATCGGCCCTTGGGGTGCCCGTGGGCGCCCTCGAACAATTGCCCCAAGTGGTTTCAATAGTCTTTTCCTGGGGGTTGGAAAGGGCGTTATGTTTAAATAGTCAAATTTTCCCAAATTTAAATTATATTTTTAACATTTTTTGGGGGGTAAAGGAAAACATGTTATTATTGTTTTTTTCTTATTTGTGGGAACTGAATATTGATTGTACAAGGCTCCTCATGGCTCGCCAGGTGTTTTGAACCATAAGGCCCCTTCCCGGGGGGGCCCCAGGTTGCCCACTCGGCTTTAATACCCCTTTTTTTTTTTTAATTTGTTTTAGAATAATTGGGTGGGATTTCTCCCGTCTTTGTTTTAGTTTATCTTTGAAATGTTTTAGTTCAAGCGAGGTAAAGGGATCACAGTTTCTCAATTTTAATTTACACCCCCACCCCACACCTAACCAAACTCTTCAATGACTGTGAAAAAGTAAGTTTGTGAACCTCTGTCCTGGATGCTTAAAGGGGTTGTCTCACTACAAGAATTGTTGCTTTTTATGTTTTAAAAATTTTGAAAAAAAAAAGTTTACTTTTGAATTTGTGTCCATTAAACCGGGGTCCCCACCTATTTTCCCAGATATTTCCCCCTTTGTATGGGGTGCATCAGCTCCTCAGCCGCTATAGCTCAAGGGGCCCGTTTCGTTTTCTCATGATAGGTTTACAAACCCCTGGTTGCTATAGCTAAGACCCCGTTTAGTCTCTCAAAGATAGGCTGCCAGCATTGGTTCATAAATCCCGACCCGGTTTTACTGCAGCCCCCGTAGGGAAACCCGGGAAACGCCCCTGAATTTTAAAATGAAAACCAAGAAAAAAAGACAAAATTTAATGTAGTAAAACAAACCCTTTAAATTCTATGCACAGTTTGTGCCCCCCCAGTTTTAGCAAATATTTGTGGTCAAGTTTTGACCATTTTTTTGTGTTTACTTTTGGACGGGTAACTCTCTTGTTTTTTGTTCTTTGTAGTAAACCATTTTAGCCATTGTATTAACTTTTCTGCTAAAGGTTTTAAAGACTTTTTTTACATAAAAATTTTAAATTTTTTTTTTAAAAAAAATTCCCTTAGTTAGGTTTACTCAGCTATTCTCTTTTAAAGGTTTTTTTTGTTCATTTGGGGTGATTTTTTAAAGTGTGCCGGCGGGTTTTTTGGGTTCTGAGGGGGCAATTTTCGGGATTTTTCCAGTGCAGGGTGGGACCCCACCTTTTCAGACCCTTTTAAAGGGGATATCTATTAATGGGCCACCAAAAAGGGGCAGAAAGGAAAAAATTTTTCCAAAAAAGCTCCAATTGTAGAGGTTTTAAAAATTTGATTTTTGACCTTTTAAAAGGGGTTTTTTTGCCACAATCTCATTTCATACTTCCTGTATCCAAACTCTTTAGCTCGTGTGCCCCAGGAAAGGGGGGGCGTGTGTGATTTTGTTTGAATTGCAGATCATTTTGACCCAAAAGGATTTACATCACCCGGCCCCTTTTCCCCTTTTCTAGTCAAAGAAAGGGGCTGTTTATATAAAAGAATTTTGAGTAAACTACAATGTTTGTCAGAGGTAAATTTTTGGCCCCCCCCAGGGACCCCCCCCCCCCCCTTTTTCCCCCCGGTTTAAATCCCCGCCCGGAAAAAAAAACCCCCCGTGGATTTTTTTTTTTTCTTTATCTTTCACAGACTATTTAGGTTCTTTTTTTTTTTATTTGCATTTTTTTGGGCTAAATTTCCCAAAAGGGAAAGGGCGAGGAAGGAGGAAAAATTTAAGCCCCCTGGGGTTTGAAAACTCAAAAGCTTTCCTTAGAGGGGGAAGGGGATGTCTGAGAAAGTGCAAAAAAAAGGCTGAGGGGCTTTTAGCCCCGGGGTCGTATCCCGGGAGACGAGCTGTTAAAAAAAGGATCCAAATAAAGGAGCAGCTAAAAAAAAAACGGTTTCAGAAAAGTCTTAATAATTAATGGGAAAGGTGAAAAGGTTTTTTTTCTTTTCAAGTTCCCCCCGGGCAAATTTTTCTTTGTGGAAAAAACCCCTTTAAGGGAAAACCCATCAAAAGAAAAAAATTTTAAAAAAAAAAGGTTTTTACCCCAAAAACAAAAAAAAAGGCATGCCCCCTTTATAAAGGTTTGTATGTGGTTTTTGCCCAAATTAGCTCTATTTACTTCAATGGAGAGAGGGTTTTAAAAACCTGAAAACAGGGCCAAAAGGGAAAGGGGTTGGCGCTGTTTCTGGAAGAAAGTTCCCATCTTTTTCTAATCTGTGACAATCCGCCTTTTAATTTTTTTGAACAATTAGAGGCTTTATAGGAGGAGAGTTTAAGCTTTGAACACTGTGAATGTTATACACCTAGTGCTGTTTGATACTAGGGGAGCATTTACAGAACAAGGAAAGGGGTCTCGTGTCATCCCCTTTTCACCATTGTTACCTCCTGACATGATGTGTTTCCCATTAAAAAGGGAAACCCTTCCAGGGTGGGAAAGCCCTTTTTGTATGAAGATTTTAAAAGGTGACGACGTTGGTGTGAAGGGTTTCCCCTTTTTTTGAATGCTGGACACGGGGGCGGTTTCAAAATTTGGGGGCTTTGAAAAAAAGGCCTAAAAAACCACATGTTTTTTGTGTTTCAGGGGGCCCCGGGGCCAAATCCCCCTTACTCCACCTTTTTAAAAAATTACATTTTAAAATTAGTTTAAAAAAATGGAAACCTTGTCAGGAGTAACCCAGAGCTTTCTCCATCTTTATGTAAAATGTAAAAAAAAAAAAAAAATCTATTTAAAGGGAGTACAAAAAAAACTAGTTTTTTGGGAAAAAAAAAATTTTTTTTGTAATGTTTTTCCCCATTAAAACCCTTTCCCCATGGCCCGCAAAATAAAAACAGTAACCCATGTATGGGCCACCGTGACAGTGCAACCAGGAGTGGTGTGCAAAACCAGTGGTCCACAAAAAACAGCCTACGTCCCCTGGTGAGGTTAATGTGGCATACTTTTTGCTCCCCTTTTTGGGGCCCAGATCAGTGGCTGCTATGTAATGCCACCAGTATCTGCAGCCATTGGATGACTATATGACCTCCCTATTGACACATAATTTTCCTTGAACCCTAGAACAATGGGGTGCCCCTTTTTAAAGTCACACCAAAAAAATTTGGGCCCGCCCCGCCCATTGGAAAAAAGGATTGGGGGGAGTATATGACATCACTATTAACTAAACATCACTATGACCTAAATTGGGGGCTTCCATGTGTCACCACCACTGTCTGCAGCCATTGGATGATGGGTATATGACATCACTATTAACTCAACATCACTATGACCTAGGTAGGTGGTGACATTTTTGTTTACCACTCCCGTCTGCAGCCCATTTGGGGAATTGGAAAAAAAAAGGGGATGGTGATTTTGTTAAATTTAAATTTGACTTCAACCCTATGAATAGACAGGGCTTTATGTGACGCCACTTTCTATCTGCAACCCTTGGATTTTTTCCCCCTATATGAAACCCCCAATATTGACCCCAATATTACCATGACCTTGATCAATGGCTATGTGTCACCACCACTGTCTGCAGCCATTTTGGGTGGGGGGTATTTGACATCACTATTTACCCACTAAAATAAAGAACCCAGGTTTTTGGGGGGGCTGCCATTTTTACATCAAAAACCCCCGTCTGCCCAAACCCATCGGATAACAGGTATATGACATCTCTATTAACGCCACATCACTATGACCCAGGTAGGTGGGGGCCATTTTGACATACCCAAATTTTCTGCAGCCATTGGGTGATTTGGGTGGGGGATGACATCACTTTTTTAACTCCAAAATCATATGACCTAAAGGTTTTGGTGGGTGCCAAAATTTTCACCACCCTGGTCTGCAGCCATTTTGGGTGGGCGGGTTGTGATGTTTCTTTTTACTCTCTAATTGAATTTGCACAGTGGCCTTTTATTTTGGGGCCCCTCTATCTGCAGCCCTTGGGTGACTCCCCTATATGGGCCTTTTTACTATTAAAAACACATTACCAAAAGACCTTGATCAATGGCCTTTGGGGGACTAACCACTGGCCCCAGTTTTTTGGAAAGAGGAAATTAGTAATGATGTCACATGATTGCAAGGAAACTACAGCCTAGATCAGTGGCTGCCATGTGACACCACTGCGTTCTGCAAACCATGTTTTATTTCAAACCATGTTGCCGTCCTTTCGGCCCCCGATCCCGTTTGGTGCCCATGTGATTCCCCCCCACTGTTTCAGATATTTGTTTATGTGTAATTTGACTCACTAGAAAATCAACATCACTACGCCCCAGATTGGGTTTGGTGCCTTGGGAAAAACCACCGCGGTCTTTCATTTGTTTTTTTTTTTTTTTTTTTTTTTTTTTTTTTTTAATTTTTTTTTGGGAACCATGTGCCGGGCAAATTTGACCTATATCAGTGGCTGCCAAAGTGACCCTGGGGCGCCCCTTTGCAGCCACCCCAATACTAAACCATAGGGGAATTGAAAAAACATCGTTTGGCCCTAGATCAGTGGCTTGCCATGGGGACATGCTCGCTGTCTTCAGCCCTTTGGGGTGATGGGAAAACCCATGTGCCCGTCCTTTGGCCTAGATCATTTGGTTTCCCCTTGAAACCCCCACGGGCTACAAAAACCCTTGGATGAAAGTTAAACCATGTGCCCTCACTTTGGCCCAATCAATGGCGCCATGTTAAACCCCATCGGTTTACAGCCATTTTGGGTTTATGAACCTTTTGACGTTTACTTTGGCCTAGATCAGTGGCCCGCCATGTTAAAAACCCCAGGTTTTTCAGCCAAATTTGGGTGGTTGGAAAACCCTGTGCCGTCACTTTTTGGGCCCAATCAATGGCGCCTTTTGACACCCCCACCCGGGTTTCAAACCAATTTTTGGGTGATGCAACCATGTGTGTACTTTGGCCAGATCAATTTGGGTGCCATGTACCCCACGGTTACAGGGCCCTTGGATGATGCAACCATGTGCCGTCACTTTGGCCTAGATCATTTGGCCTGCCCTTTTGACACCCACCCGGTCTACAGCCATTGGAAAGCAACAAAGTGTCGTACTTTGGCCTGTTTAATGGCTGCCCCTTTTAATAAATTCCAACCCTTTGGTCTAACCAAGCCCATTAGATGAATTTGAAAAAATTTCCCAATTTTGGGCCGTCGGCCCTTTTGGGGCCTAGATCAAATGGGGTGCCATGTGAACCCCAAAGGCTACAGCCATTGGATGATGCAACCATGTGTTTAAAACACTTTGGCCTTGATCGGGGGCTTGTTTTTGGGGAAAAAGAAAGGAATTTTGGATTGAAAATGGATTTTTCGAAATTGTCTTTTAAAAAACCCCGGTCAGCTCTTTAATTTTCCCCTTTTCAATTTTTTTTTCTTGTATCTTTTTAAGCAGAATCGGGGCCGGGCCAGGTAGTTTGCTCCCGGGCAAGAATTTTAGCTGTTTATTCCAAATTTTAATTTTAAGATTCTGAAGGGTTGTTGAAATACTTTCAGTAAAAAAAAAACCCGTCCACGTGTTTCTTTGAAGGTGTATATAGCTTTGGGATCCATGTTTTATCTTGTGGATTTTCAGGAACCCCTTTTGGCAGCCCTTTTTTGTTTAAAATCCCCCATTTTCAGTCTTAAATGTAAATCGCGCTGTCTGTGGTTTCTTCTCCCCGCCCTCTTTTCCCCAAAAACCCCCGGGCAGTTTTTTGAAAATTAATTTTTTGGGAAGTAAAATTTTTTTACACGATCACAATAAATGGATTCTAGCTCCTCTGGAAGGGTTAATTATATTTTGATTTTGTTTTTTCCTATCGAAGTTTTTGTATATTTAAGCCTCGCATGCCCCAAGAATTGCTTTGCCCCCCATAAAAACCCCAAGGATAATGGCCCCAAATTTTGCCTTAGGCCCAAAGCTACCTCGGTTTTAGACTAGAGTGGAAGACGTGTGATGGAGGAGGCCATTTTGAGTCAGGGGCTAATTTGTTGTTTGTAAGATTGGTCACAGCATGCATTTCCAGATTATATAACATTGGTGTCTGATCCCACTAGGACTGCTTCCGATGCCGGACTTAAAGGAATAAAATCTAAAAAAAAATACACAAAAAAGTAGAATAATTTTTTAAACTAAAATCAGCCGGGTTGGGAAAATGTGAATTTAAAAAAAAAAAAAATTCTTTTTTTTTATTTTTTTTTTTTTTTAGATTTTATTCCTTTAAGGGACGACAGCAGTCCTAGTGGGATCTCCTTCTCTCCTTTTTTTCCTATTATGCCAACATAGTAAGAGAGGATTCTTCTCTTATCTGCAAGGAGGGCAGCCATTTTTCCTCTACTCACAAACCTGTCTATGCCTGTAAGGCAATCATCTGCAGCAGAAGCCCTCCCCCACTGTTCTGTGAATAATAAACCAGGCATGCTAAACCCTGCCCAAAATCTGCCAGATTTTGAGGAAATTAATTCTGGAATTTTCAGCAAGATTTTATTAAGACTGGAAAACACTGGGGGCAAGTTCTTCTCATTACAGTTCTTGGTTAATTCCTTTGTTTAAAGGGATTGTCTAGTTCCTAAAAAAAATAATAATATAATACTCCAAAGGCCCCATTACAATAAACCCCCGAAACTCCCCTCCCACCAATCCCTGGTTCAGAGCGCTGCGTCTCTCCAGTCTCTTGTTGACATTCTTGTACTTCTGAACAGCTCCGAATAGTGATGTAAGTAAAGGCACATGACCACTGCAGCCAATCAGTGGATGTCCCCGTCCGGAAGAAGACCGGAGAGTTGAGTAAAGGTGAGAAGAGGGTTTTTTTGTTTTTGTTTTTTTTTTAATGGAGTCCAAGGCACATTTATTTTTTTATATATAAACATAGATGTTTGTGTGTATGTATATACTAGTGCATCTAAAGCTGTTGAATATCACTGAAAAGATACAAGGTTTAATATAATACATTTGAGCCCTATAACAAATAAAAAGATAATCCTTTTAATTTTCAATGATATTCTAATTTTTTGAGATGCACTAGTGTGTATGTATGCGGGGGTGTTTTGGGGGTGTGTGTGTATAAAATATATATATAATATATATATATATATATGTGTATGTGGTGGTGGTGTGTTTGTGGGAAAAATAATATGTTAAAGTATGTGTGTGTGTGTGTATATAATATATATATATATAATTATATATATGTGTGTGTGTGTGTGAATATATATATAATATATTTATATTTTTTTGTGTATGTGTGTGTGGTGTGTGTATATATATGTGTATGTTTGTGTGTGTGTGTTAGTGTGTGTGTATATTTAAAGTGTATGTGTGTGTGTGTGTGGTGTATATAATATTTTATATTTTATTTATATTATATTGTATTGTGGTGTGTGTATATATAATATATGGTGAATGTGTGTGTGTATATATATATATATGTGTATGTGTGTGTGTATATATATATATATGTGTATGTGTGTGTATATATATATATGTGTATGTGTGTGTATATATATATATGTGTATGTGTGTGTATATATATATATATATGTGTATTATATAATATATATGTGTGTGTTGTGTGTATATATATATATTTATATGTGGGGGTGGTGTGTATATAAATAAAATATTTTATTATATATATGTGTTGGGGTGTATATTATATATATATATTATATAATGTGTGTGTGTGATATAATTTATATATATATATATTATATATAATGTGGGTGTGTTTGTATATAAAATATGTGTGTGTGTATGTTTATATATATCTGTTGTATATATTTTATCTGTAAACAAAGGCCATTGAAAAGCATTGGGGAAAGTAGAGGATAACATTTGTGCCAATACGGTGCAATATCTGTTCCCTTTAGTTCTGCTACATCTTGTGTGTGGTATATTTTATATATAATATATATTTTATATTTTTATATATTTTATTTATATATATATATATATAATTTCTTATTTTGTTTTGAGGCGGACAGCCCCTTTAATATTCCTTTTAAATTGAAGTTTGCTGTGCTGAATTTCTAGCACAGAACCAGGATGGGTGAAATAACTCCGTCACACTCAGCACTGGTAGGTGAAAACTTCAAACTCGAACTTAATTTTGTAACGACTTAATATATATACATATAATGTCATGTGTTTCAATTTCCATAACGTTACTGCTCTTCCCGACGCATTTCGAGCCATGTTATGAAACGTGTCAGCTGGAGAAGTGATGGATGTCTAAACATTTTCTTTTCATCTATGTTAGATGAAAACAAAAAACAACCTTTTACTTCATAACCATTAAAGAAATAAAACGTGTTTAAACCTCCGACGCATTTCAGGTTGTTAGGCACTTAGTCATGAGATGACTCAAAATGCGTAAGCCAGACAAGTAATGGAAGTTTAGTAAATTTTTATATTTTAATCGTAATGAAATAAAGTTTGGATTTTAAAGTTTTCACCCACCAGTCGTCTTTGTTTGGAAGTTTCCTTAGATGGCGGTGTACCAGTTGTTTCCATGCACCGAAACAGTTTATTACATACAGAGATTGCCAGTCATTAAAGGGTTTTTCTCACCACAATGATTAGTTTTAAACATTTAGGGAAAGGTAAGTAAATACTATTACCAAATACATTGCTGTTTTTATTTTGCTTTCTTTTGAGGTTAAAGCAGTTCTTCTCTCCAGCTTTTATATACAAGCTTCCCTAGGTTAGTTTACTGACCACCTCTTTCTGCTCCAGTAGTGGCTGATGTCACTCACTGCTGTGTCGGATTATCAGCACAGGAGCTTATCTTTCTTACTGACATATTTTAACCCTTTACAACTCTGTAGCCTTGTGACCTGCTGCTTAACAGGTAGGAATAGCAGAGCTGAAATGTCAGTCACTGCCATAGATACTCCCACAGCCTGAACAGGAATTGGAAGCCTGAAGCTGTAGAATCGCCCACAGCCTGAACACAAAGTGGGAGCTTGAAGCTTTAGAACCACCCACAGTCTGCATAGGAAGTGAGTTCTTGAAGCTTTAGAACCACTCACAGTCTAAACAGGAAGTTGGAGCCTGAAGCTGTACAACCGCCCACAACCTGAACAGGAAGTGGGAGCTTGAAACTTTAGAACCACCCACAGCCTGAACAGGAAGTGGGAGCCTGAAGCTGTACTGTAGAACTGCCCACAGCCTGAACAGGAAGTGGGAGCCTGAAGGCTGTAGAACCGCCCACAGCCTGAACGGAAGTTGGAGCCTGAAGCTGTAGAACCGCCCACAGCCTGAACAGGAAGTTGGAGCCTGAAGCTGGCTGCGAAGAGCAGGCTCTTTGAAAAACCCAGATAATACTCCTTTAAGGTGAAATGTGCAGAGACTATGATAAGTTGGCTTTTTAAATAACTCAAGGGAAGGACCCTATACTGCATCAGCGAGATCTTGGTGTTCAAAATCCTATTGATCAAATATTTTGGGACTTCTAATGCATGTTGTTGGTGTTAACCCTTTGTCTAGGGCATAACCCTATGAAACAAGATAAGGGTGTAGATTGTGGAGCAATGGCTCCTAACAAAATACCCCCTTATACTTTTTTCATACTTGCTCTAGAATGGTGGCCCACTGCTTGAGAGCGACAGTGCTGTTGGCCTATGTAGTGTTACACCGCTCTTCTCATAAGAAACCAGCAACCTAGGGTGCAAAATGGCCTCCTCGTCACACGTATGGGACAGGAATTCCTTTGATATAAGATTATTTATTTGGTATAACTTATTTTTGCACTCTGGAAGGCACTGATCAAATAAAATCAGATTGAGAGTAAAAATAACCATAAGTCCTTGGAGCCGTGATTGGGACTCTAGTAAGGAATTGCCTGAAGGTGTTGTCTCATTACAGCCCCTCTCCCTATGCCCCATTAGGGCACATGGACATTATGGTAAAATGGGGTCCTATCTTGGTGCTTCCCACTTTGTCAGGGCCGAGAGCTGCTGACAATCAAGGTCTCCCTTTTAGCGGTCCCGGCCTATTCATTTGAAGGCCACATATAATACCACATAGTGGCTGCTGCAGGGAAATGAGCAGTAAATACTGACTCCCACTTGCAAAATCAGTGGTTTGCCATTGGCTTTGGGGGCAGCACAGAGGGATCCCCTATATTCTGTTAGAGGAACATGGTGTCCCTTGTTGGATCTACCAATGGGCTCCTTTTTTGTGAGGTTTCTTCAAATAATTACAATGAAATTCTTATAATTTTCCCTGTAGACACTTCAGACAATCAATCTGGTAGAGGGCATCACAATGACTGCTCTTTTGGCTGGAGCCATTTCAGTAAAAACATATTGGGTTAAATTTATCAAGGCAGTTGCGCCAGAATTCGGGTACAATTGGTGCCAAAAATACTGGTGTACCTGCTTCACACCACATTAATCATCTGTTATAAACAGTTTCTAGACACTTCAACGCCTCAACTGAGTAAAGAGGCCTAGCCCCTGTCAAATGGGTGTGACCAAGTTGTAAGGGGTGCGGCTTAATATGCAACACCATGCGCCCAAATCTTGCCAACCTTAGGGCGCGTCCCCATGGCACAGAGCAAATACCAGTCGGCGGTTTGCGGAGAAAAGCCCTCTCCCTTCGCATTGACTGGGAAAACTGGGCGGAAGAATGAACATGTTCAATGTTTTTCGGACCGCCGGCGGTCCGAAAAAAAAATTATCCGGCGGAAAATCCATGTAGTGGGGACTGCTGCACGGATTTTCCATTGAGGTCCGTGAAAAATTTTGACAGACTGTTTTCAAAACCTAAAACAGTCTGAAAAACCAGTCATGGGGACAAGCCTTTAGTGGCATAAAGTAAGCCAATTTAAAGGTATAAAGTTAGACTAAACGGTGTAAACCTGCGCCCGATACATCAACCCTATGATAGAGGTGGCACATTGTAAGACTGTCTAGTCTCAGTCTACACTGTCTAAAAGTTGCACAGTGTTGATAAATCTGCCCCATTAAGTTACTGAAATGTAAGCCATTTGTTGGTGTAGTCTAGAAAGCAGCTTCAAGGTAAAACTTGACTTCACAATAGCAATACCGAGCTGTTGGGCGAAGCTCCGGGTTTTTTAATGCCGAGTGCAGCCATCTGTAGCTCCGCCGAATATTTCATTCCGTTGCTTACTGCCAAGTAGACAGACTGTGTCTTATTGTACCTTGTTCACTGCTGGATTACTAGTTTTCGTCAAGTATATTTTTTATATTATATGTACTATATTTGCACTTCGTGGACTTGTATTTTTGGGGTTTTATGTTTTTTTTTTTGGTTTCTGTTGAAATTCAGTTAAAGAAGACCTTAACCACAAGCCTAAAGGGAACCTATCGGAGTAAATCTTGAGTTTCCACCTTCTAACACCACGTCCATTTTAGGGATAAAAATTGTACTTTGCTGATTAATTTTAGACTAGTTTTAGCTCGATTTAAAAATGGGATTGAACCTAGTCTGCAAGGCATTTAATAGATCCCCAACCCTCAATACAACTAATCTTATGTACCCCCAAATATGGGGCTTAAAGGGAACTTTGCACTATTTTCTATTACTTTTGTCCTGTTCTAATTGGACAGGACGGACCTGCCCTAGGACTCCTGTAATGGGCCATGAAGCCAGACAGGTAATTGAGGTATGGCGGCTAAACCTATAGCACTTAAGTTCATTTGTCCATAACACTTTCTTTTGCACCCACTCTGTTAGTTTTCTTGGGGAATCTACTAAGTCCCCTAATTTAAAGATTTCCGTTTCGATGACCATTTAGCCTTTATCGGATATTGGGCTGTGCCCAGGATGTATCCTGTGAAGCGTTGTTGGAGCCTGTATGCCAAGTACCATCCAATCTTCAATCAAATAGCTCAAGTGAGTTAGTCACCTCATGGTCCCATTTCTTGGAGTCCCACCAATGTTGTCATTCAATCTTCTAGAATTACAAAAAGATGTCCAAATAAGGGAGCCTCCCTACACATCCCCACTGGACCCATTATGGACATCCACAGTAATCGTCTACTTACAGTATTACAGCATATGGGGATAGGTGCTTCTTTAATGGATCCTGTGGGCTTCTAGTCCAGGACACCTCGCCTTGGACTAGAAGCCCACAGGATCCATTTAAGAAGCACCCCTCTGTTCTTGGCACAACTCTGAAATGTTCTTCAATAACGGTTAGAACATGGTGGAATACCTTTAGACCTAATAGTAGATTTGAGGCCTTGGGTTGAGTTCTCCTTTAACTCTGAAGCTATAATTCTTATTCTGTAATTTTTGTAGTTGACTATTCGGACAAGATGCAATGTTGTACAATCAATGTTAGACGACGTTAAATTCTTGAATTTGCTGTGCTACTTTTATAAGAGTCTATATGTTTTCTAGAATATGAAAGTCATGACATGAATTCACTGTTTAACCTGCATTAAATTGATGAAACAATTAGCATCTGCACTTCATTCTATTCTCATTTACTGTAAAACATTCTCCCCGACATCTAGATGGATGGTGGTTCTGGACGGGTCCGAAGCTGTAGTTAATGGGATTTATCTGCTTGGCTTAATACACCAAACTGAGGCCAAAAAAAGTATGTTTGGGGTTCATAGTCCTGGTATACCTTTTCCTGGTATGAGATAGCATAGTCTAACCTCTGGGGCCCCACTAAAAAGGAAGTGGTCATATTGCTGATTCAGCATGGGGGTCCATGTGCTGTTCTTAGCATGTGGACAGGTACCACTGACTGCACAGTAAACTGTAGACAATCCCATTCATTTGCATGGAGTTGTGCTTCAGTTTTCCTGCACAGCAAGGGTGGGTGGTACTGTATAAGGGAATACTTCAGAGTCTGCAGCTCTGAATCAGTGTTATCGCCTATTCGGTTTCAAGGGTAAGGGTCCTAAAGGTCAGGCTGCTACTGATTATACAATAATGGAATATACTAGAAATAGGTCATCACTTTGAGATGAGAAAACCCTATTAATGTAAGTCTTCATATTTAAAAGGATTGTCCATTTGGTTAAAAACTGGCTGTAATGGTCAAGGGCAAGGGGACAACTTTAAGAATAGAAACTTTTAAATAACCTTTGAAACCCACTCTGTTTCGGCGCTGCTACTGTTTCCAGTGCCCCCCACTGATGACATCACATTCATTGATCATGTGACCCTACAGCCAATCACAGACCTTGGTGGTCATGTGCTGTTCATACAGGAAGAAACTACTTACGCCTGTGATTGGATGCATTGTCATGTGACTGATGAACGTGATGTCATTGTTGGGGAGGATGCTGGAACGCAATCCGTTTGAAAGGCGAGCTAGTCCTTCTAGCCATACCCTTATTACAAGTGGTTCTGTTCATGCTGACGAGAATGTCCAAGATTATTTTGGTTATTGTGTTGTAAATAAGTTTATTCATTGGTAATACTCACTCAATGAGTCTTCATACTATTTAGTGATTGAACCCTTTGTTTAAGCTTTAACCCTAAAAAATCCCTTGATAAAAAAAGAGGAGACAGAAATATGTTGTGATAAAAATATAGGGTTGACTAGGGTTTTTATAACAAAGTGAGGTTACAGGCAAGGGTGCCCTTTTTAGGACGACTACCCTGTATTTAGGCCAGGTTGTACCTAGACCCTCAGGGTTTTCTAGAGCCAGCCTCGGTTTACCACCTTCCTCTCTGTTTACGTGTGCACTACTAACGTGGTGTTCATAAAATATTTTGTCTGGAATGTGGTTTTAACCCCTTACTTAATGCTGCAGCATCTAAATGAATTTTGGTTGCCCCCTTTTTCCCTGACGAGAGCATGGCGTGCTGATCGATTACCATAGCAGCCGGAAGCCTAAAGAAGGCTTCTATAGTTGCCGTATAATTACTTCTATCACTTCCTGCCTCAAGCAGGAAGTAATAGAGCTGACATCTTGGTACACCCTTAGGGTATGTTACACTGTCTTTTGAGCCGATTTTAATCGCATTTTACGCGCTGGAAAATGGCCCGAAATTGGCCTTAGACGAGCTTCAAATCTTCCTTCATTCAATATAATGGAAAATTTGTCTTGTCGTTCACACAAAGCGTTTTTCACAAGCTCAATTTTGAGACTTTTTTACGGACGTAAAAATAAGTGATGTCAATTCTTGAGGCGTTCTTTTTCGCTCGTAAAATTCCCATAGGAAACAATGGGGATAGGATTTTCCAAAACACACTTCTAATCAGGCATTTTTTGAAGCAGTTTTGGAAGCTGATTTTGAAGCGTAAATTTACACTTCAAAAAATGCCGTGTGAGTGCACTCTTATGCATTGTCTTCATAAGGTGAACAAGAGATCACGCTTAGTGGTCAAGTATTCTGGGGGACTGAATTTTAAAGTAAAAAAAAAAAAAAAACTTTTTAAAGTAGAAAAATATTAAAAGTTCAAATGACCCCTTTTACCATTTTAGAAATAAAGGAAGATAAAAAAGTTACACATAATTGGTATCTTAACTTAAAAACTCTTTTCTATTAAAATATAACAGAATTTTTCCCATACGCTGAACAATGTAGAAAGGAAAAAAAAAAATGCCAAAATTGATCAAAAAGTTGCCAGTGTCCCAAAATAGTACCATTTAAACTTCAGCTCCTCATTGGAAAAAAAACGTTATTGGTCACAGTAAATGGCGCCGCAGCGCAGAATTAAGAGAGAAGGTTTGTATTTTTTAACAGTACAAAAACATAATAAAAGACCCTTACATATATGGTGCGGTCAATGACAACATTAAAAAGTACATCTTGTCTGGCAAAAAACAAGCCCTTATTTGTCGATGTAAATGAAAAATTTTTAAAAAGTTATGGCTTTTGGAAGGCAGGGAGGGAAAAAAATGAAGAGCCATATTATTATGACCACAAAGCGGGTAGGGGTTAACATAATTAAAAATGAAATTTTTATGACACACCGTGTTTCTTTTTGATCCAGAATGACAATATCCAACTGGAGATCACAGCTCCTGCAGACATAATGCAGCTCATGGTTTGTTACCCAATATACTTGAATGCACTAATTTTCTCCTTTTTAATTTTGATAAAAAGATTTACTTAACTTTTTTTTTTTTTTTTTTTGGGCAAGAAACTTACTTTGCGTGCTGTGGATGTCTCTACTCACACACAACACTGTGACTGCTACAGGAAAGAAACACATCCAAGCAATTCTGGATTTTGACGTTTTTATTCATAAAAATCCATTTTATACTTGTTCATCGGACGTTCTATCACCCGAGCCTCCGACCAGGTACAAGCAATTTACATAGCTAAACCGCAGCCGCATGATTACTAGTCGTTACATGATATACTGCATATCCGATATACAACAGGTTCCTAACACATAGAGTCACGTATTAAATGCATTAATATTCACCCCTCATGCAAAATTCCTTCGGGCTCTCGTGGACCCTGCAGAGGCTGTCAGTGTCGAGCTGGGTTGATGTCTGACACCCCCTCATGTGTCACTTTGATGAAGACAGCAAAACCTGAAGTTTCTTCATCCAGATGTTCCTTTTTTTTTTTAATGACATTTTCCTACTAATTATTCTGTGTTTGATTTAATAGATTTAATTGTGTTGAAATATGTTTTAAAGTTTCACGTGAATCCAAACTGCTACCTGCAAGTTATGACTCCTAAGGGCATGTCCCCACTGCACGGGTTTTCCGCCCCGGTCAGCTAAAACAATTGAATTTCTAATGCACCTCTGCCTTCCATACCGGTTTTTCGGACGGAATCTGTGCTACTCAATGTGAGGGGAAAGGGCACTACTCCGCTCATCACGGAGAAATGCCGCCCCCCCGTCCCCCTCCCCCCCCGCGGCCGTTGGGACGGGCGCAAAACAGGACAAATACTGGCTGCCAAACCGGCTGGTATTTGTCCTATGCCGTGGGGATGCGCCCTAAGTGTCCAGTTGTGATCAAATACAGGATATTTATACAGTTATGTGGTCATCTCAAGGCACAATTACTGTACCCCTGCTGACTAGTAAATGCACAGTTCATGAGGCCAGTGGGTCTGTGGGCCAGAGTACTTGGCCCTTTTAAGATGATTGCCACTGTATCCTCTATATTGGGCGTACTCGACTGGTGGACCAACCTGGAATGCCAACTGCCCAGAGCCTGCGGATTTGCGGACATAGATGCTTTAGAGGAGGGCAGTGTTCATTTAGCAGAACTACTGTTGGCCCCAAATATCAGAACGATATATGCAGCAGAGCCATGAAGTGAAGAGGTAAGTTATACAGTTTCATTCTGTGGTCTGAGTCATTTTTAAGGTCTAGGATAGTGTCTGAATTTATTTTAACAGTCTACTCTGGGGTTTGATTATTTGTTTAGGTGTGGTCTTGGGGTCTGTTCTGGGATCTCATTAATTTTAGGGTCTGGTCTGGGGTCTGAACTAATTTTAGATGTCTGGTCTGGGGTCTGAACTAGTTTTAGATGTCTGGGGTCTGAACTAGATTTAGATGTCTGGGGTCTGAAATAGTTTTAGATGTCTGGGGTCTGAACTAGTTTTAGATGTCTGGGGTCAGAACTATTTTAGATGTCTGGTCTGGTGGTCTGCGAAGAAATTTTAGGTGTCCTGGTGTTCGGTCGGGTCAGAAGTAATTTTAGGTGTCTGTCTGTGGTCAGAAGTAATTTTAGATGTCTGGTCTGGGGTCAGAACTAATTTTAGATGTCTGGTCTGAGGTCTGAACTAATTTTAGATGTCTGGCCTGAGGTCTGAACTAATTTTAGATGTCTAGTCTGGGGCCTGAACTAATTTTAGATGTCTGGTCTGGGGTCTGAACTAATTTTAGGTGTCTGGTCTGGGGTCAGAAGTAATTTTAGGTGTCTGGTCTGTGGTCAGAAGTAATTTTAGATGTCTGGTCTGGGGTCAGAACTAATTTTAGATGTCTGGTCTGGGGTCAGAACTAATTTTAGATGTCTGGTCTGGGGTCTGAACTAATTTTAGATGTCTGGCCTGAGGTCCAAACTAATTTTAGATGTCTGGTCTGGGGTCCGAACTAATTTTAGATGTATGTTCTTGGGTCCGAACTAATTTTAGATGTCTGGTCTGGGGTCAGAACTAATTTTAGATGTCTGGTCTGGGGTCCGAACTAATTTTAGATGTCTGGTCTGGGGTCAGAACTAATTTTAGATGTCTGGTATGGGGTCAGAACTAATTTTAGGTGTCTGGTATGGGGCCTGAACTAATTTTAGATGTCTGGTCTGGGGTCTGAACTAGTTTTAGATGTCTGGGGTCTGAACTAATTTTAGATGTCTGGTCTGGGGCCTGAACTAATTTTAGATGTCTGTTCTGGGGTCAGAACTAATTTTAGGTGTCTGGTCTGGGGTCAGAAGTAATTTTAGATGTCTGGTCTGGGGTCTGAACTAATTTTAGATGTCTGGTCTGGGGTCTGAACTAATTTTAGATGTCTGGTCTGGGGTCCGAACTAATTTTAGATGTCTGGTCTGGGGTCTGAACTAGTTTTAGATGTCTGGGGTCTGAACTAATTTTAGGTGTCTGGTCTGGGGTCTGAACTAATTTTAGATGTCTGGGGTCTGAACTAATTTTAGATGTCTGGTCTGGGTCAGAACTAATTTTAGATGCCCTGGTCTGGGGTCTGAACTAATTTTAGATGTCTGGCCTGGGTTTGAGTTTACTGTTGGGTCTGAACTGTATTGGGTTTCTGATCTGGGGTCAGAATAATTTTAGGGTCTGGTCGGGGAAGTCATGTTAATTTGTACAGAATTAATTTTTAGTCATGTCTGGGTCTGATTTCGATAATTTAGAGTCTGTTTGGGCTCTGAACTAATTTTAGAGTTCTGGTTGAATAATTTAAGGTTTTGGGTCTGGGGCTGAATAATTTTAATGCCCTTGGGTCTGTTTTTAGATGTCTGGTCGGGGGCCGAATAATTTTAGATGTCTGGTCTGGTCAGAACAAATTTTTAAAGGTGTCTGGTCTGGGGTCAGAAACTAATTTAGGTGTCTGGTCTGGGTCAGAAGTAATTTTAGATGTCTGGCCTGGGGTCTGAACTAGTTTTAGGTGTCTGGTCTGGGGTCAGAAGTAATTTTAGGTGTCTGGTCTGGGGTCAGAAGTAATTTTAGATGTCTGGTCTGGGATCTGAACTAATTTTAGAGCTGGTCTGAGGTCTAAAACTAATTTTAGATGTCCTGTTCTGGGGCCTGAACTAATTTTAGATGTCTGGTCTGGGGTCTGAACTAATTTTAGATGTCTGGTCTGGGGTTTGAGTTTACTGTAGATGTCAGAATTGTATAGGTCTGATCTGGGATTTAGATCATTTATAGGGTCTGGTCTGAAGTCTGTAGGTGTCAAAATTAATTTTATAGGTCTTGTCTGGGGTCTGATTTCATGTTAGAGGACTGGTTTGGGATTTGAATTAATTTTAGGAGTCTGAATTAATTTAAAGGGTCTTGTCTGGGGGCTGAATAATTTTAATGCCTGGTCTGGTTTCTAAATTCATGTTAGAGGACTGTTTTGGGGTCTTGTCTGTGACTTTATTAATTTTAGACTCGGGTCTGAATTCATTTCAGTGGTGTGGTCTGGGGTCTGAATTCATATTAGAGGACTGGTTTGGGGTCTGAATTTTAGACTCTGGGTCTGGGATCTGAATTAATTTCTGAGGTTTGGTCTGATGTCTAAATTCATGTTAGAGGACTAGGTTGGGGTCTTAATTCTAGACTCTGGTCTGGGGTCTGAATTCATTTTCAAGGGCTGGTCTGGGGTCTTAATTCATGTTACAGAATTGTTATGAGGTTAGAATTAACTTTGATAAAATATTAAGATGGTATCATAGTTGGTTAAAATTAGTTAGAAGTTGGTCTGATCTGGGGTCTGAATTCATTTTGAGGTTCTTATTTGGAATCTGAATGAGTTTAAGGATCTAATATTGGTGTTAATGCGTTTGTGTTCTAAGGACTGAATTCATTTTAGGATCGAGTCCTGCTTCCCCACTAACAAATAAATAAACTTAAAGGGGTTTTGCCACGATGTAATGTTGACGTGGGATCCTCCAAAATGGGTATTTAATCACTTTTCTAAATATGTGATTAAAAATATTGCAGCCTGAGAGAGCTACAGGGTGCCTTACCTGCCCTTAGTTACTTAAAAGCTTCTATTAGATACGACCTGACAAGAGCTGCTGGCAGGGCTTGTGCAGAGCACACTTCTTATCTGATGAAAGGGAGTTGAAGAAGCTTTCAAGGCACCGGGTAGAAATATGTTGTCTTTTGTATACAGAATCCACTAGTTGTAGTGTGATTATCTGAGTAGATCCCTGCTTTATCTGATGACAGGGAACATGAAGGAGCTTTCAAGCTGCTGTGGAGAAAAGGTGTTGTCTTTTGTATACAGCATCCACTAGTTGTAGTTTGATTATTTGAGTGAACAGTGCACACGATCCCTTATGCATGGCTCTGTGCTCTGGCTGTGTCTCTTGCTCTCTCAGGTCAGCGGCTTTGTTTACATTTGCTTCTTAGCAGATGAGGCACGTCCTGGCAAAACCCCTTTAAAGTTTGTGAAATGTTAACAAGACATCATCTTTACTGCTGGTACTCAGCTCTAACCTTCACTTAAAGGGGTTGTCTCGCTACAATGATTGAGTTTTAATTAAAAGATCTTTAAAAAAACAAGCAGCTTTGCAATATATGTTCATTACAAATGTCCTACTGATTTTGAGTTATCCCTGTTAGTAGTAGTGCATCAGCACCTGAAATCCCTATAGCAGCTGACCTGTTGATCTTTATCTCACTGGCTGTCAGTGCTAATGACTCATCAGCCTCTGAATACAGGTCAGAGCACAGAGCCCCTCCAGCACAGTATGCTTCTGTAGGGAAGGGAGAGGAAGGGCTCTGGCTTCTGTGTAGCTGGATTAACCCTGTGTGTGCCTGCTCCCTCCTGCTCTATACACAGATTGAGGAGAGCAGAGGTGAGGCTGATCTGTAGCTATAATCATGATCAGGGGGGCATGTGAACGGTTCATGCTCTGCTGTATTAGTGACACATGGTGATTATAGTAACTCACTTCACAGCTGCCCTGTGTCTGTTATGATAGGGTTTGTTTGTTGTTGCTTGAGATGGAGATTTGTATGCTAAGCAGGGGGTATAGGAACACTTACATCCCCCCTGCTCTACTATTAGCATACACAGCTTCACAGACCTCTGGCTCCATAGCCACTCATAGATCAGCCCTCTCCTGTCCCCTGACTCTGTGGAGCTGACAGTGCAGCTGATCTAGCAGTGAACAGCCTGCAGCAGACCTAGGCAGGCACACACAGGGTTAACTCTGGCAGCAAACCCCCTCGCCCTCCCCCTGCTGTATAGAAGTTATGGAGGAGAGCTTTCTGTGTGCTGAGGGGAGGGGGGAAGAGGGAGGAGAAGAGGCAGACAAGAAGCACGCCCCTGAATTCAAAAATCCTTTGCTGCCAGACACTTTGAAGTAGGCTGAAAGCTTGTAATGAGACAACTCCTTTAATCATTGCCTTAAACCGACCTAAAAAAAAGTCGAGTGCCCTTGCCCCCTAACTGCTTTGTCAGGGTTTTCATGCACATCATAAGCATCAATCTATCCCTTGCAGCCCAATGGTGACTTCTGCTGGGGCTGACTGGTTGTTACTGACCTGTCCCCTGTTATTCACGAGTCCTGAAAAGTAACAATATATTTCTGAACAATTCCATCCACAACAAAGAAGAAAGTAACAATCACTAAAATTACATAAAGTTTCCTCTTAGGGTGGAGACACTTTTTACTGATATTTGTTATCTATGCCTAAAAAAACAACATATAAGAGTCCATTTATTGTACAGAATAGAATATCCTTCTCTAGTTATGTTTGCTAAAATTTACAGGACTGATACCTGTGACATAATTATGTCCCCATGACAACACTTCCTAACTTGTTCAGCCTTGCCATAGGGAGATTTCTATGAATGCGAATCACCCTCAGCGTCCATATTCATATCCTTACTTGCTTGAATAGGGGTAGATATGAGAGAACATTGATGTGGAATGTAATTGGAATTCAAAAATCTCCACTAGAAGCTTGAACAGGTTCAAAGCACAGGCAGGAAGTTTTGACGTCAGGACATAGCAGCCAAAAATGTATAACATATAGTTGAGTCACATTATTTTAACCACTTCGTACTTTCGACGTCGGCAGCATGTAGCTCATGCAGGAAGTTATATGTGGTGTGCTGGCTTGGTGGGTGTATAAAGTGTGCGATAGGTTGTCTGCACACATATCCTTCATCGCTGTCATGGGTAAAAGGGGCAATTTATCAGAGTTGCACAACAAAAATGATGATTGGCTTTTGGACCAAAGGTGCTGGTATTTCTGACACTGTGCAGTTTGTGACCTGTTGGCGTCTGATGTGGTGAAAGTATCATGAGTGGATAAATGGCTGCTTTGTTATTAAGAGACGCTATAGGGAGCAGCTCTCTGCCAATATGAACCAGGGGACGACCAGACGTGTGTCTGACATTACAGTAAATCTTACGGTGTTTGGGGCCCTGGAGCAGACGGATGTCACTGCACCTCTGCTAACCCGACTATGTATGGGGCCTGGAGCAGGCGGATGTCACTGCACCTCTGCTAACCCTACTGTGTATGAGGCCCCGGAGCAGACGGATGTCACTGCACCTCTGCTAACCCTACTGTGTATGGAGCCCCGGAGCAGACAGATATCACTGCACCTCTGCTAACCCTACTGTGTATGGGGCCCCGGAGCAAACAGATGTCACTGAGGCTCTGCTAACCTACTGTGTATGGGGCCCCGGAGCAGACGGATGTCACTGCACCTCTGCTAACCCTACTGTGTATGGGGCCCCGGAGTAGATGGATGTCACTGCACCTCTGCTAACCCTACTGTCTATGGGGCCCTAGAGCAGACGGATGTCACTGCACCCTCTCTAACCCTACTGTGGAATGGGCCCCGGAGCAGACGGATGTCACTGCACCTCTGCTAATCCTACTGTGTATGGGGTCCTGGAGCAGCAGATGTCACTGCACCACTGCTAACCCTACTTCGTATGGGGCCCCTGAGCAGTGGGATGTCACTGCACCTCTGCTAACCCTACTGCGTATGGGGCCCCGGAGCAGATGGATGTCACTGCACCTCTGCTAAACCCTACTATGTATGGACCCTGGAGCAGACAGATGTCACGCACCTCTGCTAACCCTACTTAGGGAGCCCAGCAGATGATATCACGCACCTCGCTAACCCTACTGTGTATGGGCCCGAGCAACGGATGTCACTGCACCTCTGCTAACCCTACTATTTTATGGGACCCGGAGCAGACAGATGTCACTGCACCTCTGCTAACCCTACTGTGTTTGGGGACACAGAGCAGACGGATGTCACTGCACCTCTGCTAACCCTACTGTGTATGGGGGCCCCTGAGCAGACGGATGTCACTGCATCTCTGCTAACCCTACTGTGTATGGGGCCCCTGAGCAGACGGATGTCACTACACCTCTGCTAACCTGACTGTGTATGGGGCCCCGGAGCAGACAGATGTCACTGCAGCTCTGCTAATCCTACTGTGTATGGGGCACTCTAGCAGACGGATGTCACAGCACCTCTGCTAACCCTACTGTGTATGGAGCCCCGGAGCAGACAGATGTCACTGCACCTCTGCTAACCCTACTGTGTATGGGGCCCCGGAGCAGACGGATGTCAGTGCACCTCTGCTAACCTTACTGCATATGGGACTCTGGAGCAGACGGATGTCACTGCACCTCTGCTAACCTTACTGCATATGGGACCCTGGAGCAGACGGATGTCACTACACCTCTGCTAACCCTACTGTCTATGGGGCCCCAAAGCAGACGGATGTCGCTGCACCTCTGCTAACCCTACTGTGTATTGGCCCCAGAGCATATGTATCTCACTGCACCTCTGCTAACCCTACTGTGTATGGAGCCCCAGAGCAGACGGATCTCACTGCACCTCTGCTAACCCTACTGTGTATGGAACCCTGGAGCAGACGGATGTATGCACTCTGCAACCTACTGGTAGGACCCTGACAGACGTGTTATGCACCTCTGCTAACCCTCTGTGTATGGGGCCCCGGAGCAGACGGATCTCACTGCACCTCTGCTAACCCTACTGTGTATGGAACCCTGGAGCAGACGGATGTCACTGCTCTTTTGCAAACCAAGCTACGTTGGCAGAAAAGGCTCCAATTTTCACGGCAGTATCGGAATCGGACCTCTGCTGATTGGTAAATGGTTGTCTTCTCCGATAAGTCCCGTTTTCTTATCCATAGAACGGATGGATGTTGGCATGTCAGACGAGAAACATCAGAGAGCAAACTGTAACTATTGCTGTAAGAACACAAGCAGGTGGTGGCAGTATTATGGTCTGGAGAAGGTATTTGGAACATTCTTTGGGCCACTCATTTGTTTGGTAGGCACTTAACTAATTTGGGTATGAATCCATCCCTGCAGATCACATACACGCATAGAGGCGGATCGTCTTCCCTGGGGCGGATGGAATCTTCAAGCAAGACATTGCGACATGTCACACAGCTAAAAATATCCAATATTGGTTGGAAGGGCATGACTAAGACTTCCCAGTACTACTCTGGTCCCGTAATTCCCCAGAACCCAATTAAGCATGAGTTGGAGCCCCTGGATGGTGGTGTTGGCTCTATGGACCCTCCAGCAGCTGTGGGAGCCCCTGGATGGTGGTGTTGGCTCTATGGACCCTCCAGCAGCTGTGGAGCCCTTGGATGGTGGTGGTGGGTCTATGGAACCACCAGCAGCTGTGGCCCCCCTGGATGGTGGTGTTGGCTCTATAGACCCTCCAGCAGCTGTGGGAGTGGATGGTGGTGTTGGCTCTATGGAACCTCCTGCAGCTGTGGGAGCCCCTGGATGGTGGTGTTGGCTCTATGGACCCTCCCAGCTGTGGACCCTGGATGGTGTTTGGCCTGAGCCTCCGCACTGTGGGAGCCCCTGGATGGTGGTGTTGGCTCTATGGATCCTCCAGCAGCTGTGGGGCCCCTGATGGTGGTGTTGGCTCTATGACCCTCCAGCATCTGTGGAGGCCTCTGGATGGTGGTGTTGGCTCTATGGACCCTCCAGCAGCTGTGGGAGCCCCTGGATGGTGTTGGCTCTATGGACCCTCCAGCAGCTGTGGAGCCCTGGATGTGGTGTTGGCTCTATGGCCCCTCCAGCAGCTGTGGAGCCCCGGGATGGTGGTGTTGGCTCTATGGAACCTCCAGCAGCTGTGGGGCCCCTGGATGGTGGTGTTGGCTCTATGGACCCTCCAGCAGCTGTGGGAGCCTCTGGATGGTGGTGTTGGCTCTATGGAGCCTCCGGCAGCTGTGGAGCCCCTGGGTGGTGTGGCTCTATGGGCCTCCACGCTGTGGGCCATTGATGGTGGTGTTGGCTCTATGGACCCTCCAGCAGCTGTGGGAGCCTCTGAATGGTGGTTGTTGGTCTCTATGTCCCCTCCAGCAGCTGTGGGTCCGCTGGAATGGTGTTGCTCTATGGACCTCACAGCTGGGAGCCCTGAATGTGTTGCTCTGGACTCTCCAGCAGCCGTGGGATGCAATTGGCATGGCTCCAGATGAGTCACTCCCTGCCCACCTATCTGCTGTCCATTCTGCACACGGCAGTTACTCTGGTTTTTAACTGCCCAGTCATAATAATGTGACTCAACTGTGAATTTTATATATGTATTTAAAATAGCTTGCGTACTGTCCTTTAATAGATGTAAAAACTTAGAGATACTATAGTGACCTGTCAGAAGATTACACCAATGGGTGTAGGTTAATTGGGGCCACCAAGGAACCCAAGACTAAGGGATTATAAAGACAGATTTGCTAAACTTCTTCTACAGCCCAACAGAGCCAGTGAGTGGTTTGTGTCATGTTGGAAAGCTCTGATCAGCATCAAGTGCTCTACAACACACAGTAGAAATTGGCCCATTTCACAGAAGCCTCCCAGGTGTTACCTTTTCTCTATCTCTATGGCATCAGATCATACATGATGAATTCACCTTTACAATCAGAACACAAGCATGAACTTTGTTTCTTGCATTACTTCCCCAAAAGTATGGAGCGAGTCCGTCTTCCTCCTCTTGGCACTAGAGAACCAGGGTCCTCAGCTCTCACTATATCCCTCATAGGACTGTGCTCCTCACTGCTGTCTTCTGAGTTTGAGCTCTCGGACTGTGGCCCCATGGCCCGTTCTGGTTTATCCTCGCTACCTCCATTCCTGCACAGCAGAGGGGGGCCTTGGCACTGCCTCCCATTCAGTGATCGCATGGTGCCATTGAAGGGTGCAGCCGCCATGCACTCAGCAGCCGCTTTGTCACAGGCGCACACCAGCTTGTCACAGATGCTCCATCCCACACCTGTGTCAGAGGGAACATAATACATGAACAGAAATCACATACTTTCATAGTCTCATAGTACGGTTGAAAAAAGACAAATGTCCTTCAAGTTCAGGAAGTTGAGGAAAGATGTTACTGAAGGGAGGGTAGAGGGAAAAATTAGACACTGTTTCCCCTGCTGCTGAAGACATTGGAACCCATAAGGCAAGAACCAATCTGCACTAAAAGAATATTTCATTCCTGATCCTAAAATTGCCATCAGATATTTTATATGGCTACATAAGCATCAGTATTATTTAGTAGTAAGTAATCTAAGCCTTTCTTGAAACCTTCACCTGTTCCTGCTGTGACCAGCTCCTCAGGCGGCTATTCCACAGATTCACAGTTCTCATCGTGAAGAACGCTTTTTTTTCTCTGGACGTTGAATCCTTTCTTCTCCAGATGGAGGGAGTGTCCCCTTTGTCTGTTGAGGGGGCTTTACATGAAAAAAATTTTCCCCATACTTTTTGTAGGGGCCATTTATAGACTTATATGAATTTTTATTTAAATACTTTTATATTTATATACTTATATGAATTAATCAGGTCTCCCCGGAGCCGTCTGTTCTCAACACTAAATAAGTTTGATTCTTTTAACCTTTCCTCATAACTAAGCTGCTCCATTCCCCTTATTAGTTTGGTTGCTCGTCTTTGCACTTTCTGTAGCTCCATTACATCCTTTCTATTAATTGGAGCCCATATTCCAGATGCGCCAGCACCAATGTTTTATATAGCGGTATTATTACATTCCTGTCCTACGAGTTCATACAGCTTTACCATTAAAGGGACAACCCCAGTCCAGATGCCCTATTGCAACCTCTGTCTATTATCCAGAGTAGTGCATCTTCCACTCTTAGGGACTTCATTTGAATGGGTGTCATATAGTACTTCATGGAGCACCCCCTTAGCGGTATCAGCTGTCCTGTTCCTTAACCAGTTCCTGATCAGGCCATTTAATCTCCTTTCTGAACAGGGACATTTCACTTTCCTTAGTATGCAAAGGTATGGAGGCGATTTCATTTTCTCGCACCCGATTATTACATTTTTTTTTTTTGCATTTTTTCTGTGATACATTAAGCTTTATTTTTATGTCATTTTTATGAGTTTGAGGGAAAATTGTGAAAAAAAATTGAAAGTCTGTTTTTCACACTTTCAAATGAAAGTTGAACTAAAATAAGCTTTTTAATTCTCACTTTTCCATCATTGACATTTATATATAGGCAATATAAATTTTTAGGGTCATTAGAGCTAAAAGTTGCCGTTTGAGTTGTTAATGTTTTTTTAATCATATTTTGTGTAGGTGTGTATTTTTTATTGTTGTTAATATTTTATTTATTTTACATATTTTCCCCCCAAAAGGCCAGGAAAAGCCCTTTGGGGGGTATTTTTTTAAAATACGTTTTTTTTTTCTTCTAATTTCCCCTGTAACTTGGGCTGGTATATTAGCCCCAGTTACAGTGGAAACATAGGGGGAAATAATCCCTGCACTGTCTGCTGAGCTGGTCTGGGTCTGACAAAACCCAGCAGAATCCGCAGTTAAAGAGGTTGTCTCACTACATTGATTCGTGCTGTTTTCTTGGTTTCACTTTGAATTCAGGGGCGTGTTTACTGGCTTCTACTAGGCTGCAATAGAAGGAGAGACTCATCCCAAGAGGTTTTATTCCACGTAACCCAACCCGGCACACCTACAACAGCCGATATGCAGAACAACTGCCCTAAAGTCACCACTGAAGAATGACACCGAGGAGATGAAGGCCAAACTCTATAAATGCTACCGGAAACTTCAGGACATGCTTATCAGCAACAAACAGAAAAAGCTCCATGGACTGAGACAAAAAGGCCTCATCACTACAGCCATGAGTACCAGCCCCTCTCACCAGAGCCGTGTTGTGAACCTTTCCTCCTATGAGCCAAACAAACACGAAGTGTGAGTTCTCTCCTTCTGCCCTCAGAACCCATTGACCGCATCAAACTCTTCAGTGATATGGAGGTCCTCAGACAAATAAGATTGAGGGAATATTTTTATGACAAAGACCTTCCATACAGCAGCAACTCTGAGATAGAACAGCCCATAAGTAAACCCACCAAAAAGTCTACCTGGACCCCAGAGTCTGGAACTAAGTCAACTCTTGATAAATACATTGACTGCTTCAGAAGCAAAGTAACATCCTAAATTCTGAAGAAGCAAAAGAAACAGTTACATAACCCTGCAGGAACAGAAGGCTATTGCTTCATTGTAAGAAAGGGCATAAAACCTGCTGACAATGGGGGCACAACAGTCATAATGAACGCCTTGGACTAGATCCAGGAAAACAGGCAGCTGTCCAACCCCATCCATTACGCTTAACTTGAAGGTCTATATAAAGCAATCTATCGATATGATCTATAAGTTTCCAATCCAGAAGCAGGTAAGAACTACTCATCCCAGAGGATCCTAGGCCGGGCTGCTCATATATGCTCTCCAAGATCCACAAAGACGGCAACCCTGGGAGGACTATCATTTCTGGCATTGGGACAGTGACATCTAAGGTTGGGTGAAAAATCTCTTAAAACCTCAGGTCAGAGATACTCCTAGCTCAGGAAACCACTGGACCATCTAACAAACCTCAATCCCATGTTTAGCACCAAGGAATCTGTGGAATCATAGTTACATAGTTAATACTAGTTATTACGAGTTGACAAAACAGAAGACACGTGTCCTATCAAGTTCAACCATGGGTGGGGAAAAAGTGGGAGAATGGGAGGGAGACAAGGATTTTAAGGAGCCAGCCTCCCACTGGTGATGTACGCCTGTAACCCACAAGGCAAAAACCAATCTGCTCCAGTGGAGACCCCATCTCTACTGACCACCCAGATGTCCGCCTCCACCAGATCCAGAATCAGCCTAACATACCTTTAATAATTCTTATTTCCCAGGTAGTGGATACGTAAGCCTTTCTTGAAACTCCCAACTGTTTCCAAGCTTAGACAACTACTCAGGCGAGCTATTACCACAATTATGACAGTTCTTGACAGTAGAAGAACGAGCTCTCTGGACTATTGGAATCCCCTTTTTTCTCCTATCCGAAGGGGAACTGTCCCCTTGTCTTTTTGAGGGGGCTTCACCTTTAAATTATTGTATTCCCCATACTTTTTGTAGGAACATTATATATTTACTATAAATAATATCATGTTTCCCCGAACCGCTCTTTTCTCAAGAATAAAATAATATCAATTCTACTAACCACTGTCAGTACGCGCATCAACTACACACGTGACAGGGGGGGGTCCCACTAGTGAATGGCGTTAGACTTATATCCACGTCGAGCTCCACCTCTCACACGGGAATTCAAATCAAGCATAAATCCGTACCACAAGACAGTCAGCACCAACAAAACTTTATCCGCTGCCACCACCTCCCCTTCAATAATCACCAGCAAAAACAAAAGCGCTCAGCCGGAAGGTAGCTGATCCTCAACCAGATTACTAAAACAAACGTAAAAAATGCTCACTGAGGTCAACTCACGCTCTCTCAGTAGTTACCAAAGCGAAAAAAAAAAAAAAACAATACGTTCATAGAATAGGTTCGTGCAACAACAAGAGTTGAAGCGAATTACTGTTTACCTTAAATATAAAAATTATTCATTGCTTACATAGTCAAAAATAAGATAATAACAATAATGACACACACACAATACAGTTTTTAAAATAAAAGGAGAAAAATGGAAAATCTCCACACTTAAAAGAGTGTTTCCACGTCCCGGTGTAAGGAGAAATTAGACACAGCTCCTTTAGAAAGAAGGACCCGTAGCTATACCAAGCCGTCTACCAGCGGTGCCTGAGCCATTTATACCCTCGCCAGTGCTGTCTCGTCTTATTGGCTGGAATTATGAAAAGGAGTGGGTTACAGAATGTTCTGAGGAGGGTTAATTGATTTTATTCCCACAAGGGGGCACTCACGACTGCCCCTCTGGGCAGACAAAAGGAAACCTTTCTCTCTCTCAGGCGTGAAGGACAAGAGTGTGTTTTTTGAAAGGGTCCTCAGTTTAGTCAGGTTTTCAAGGTATCCATGACAGCTGCATAATAAAATCCTGGGGCCATAAAGTCGCATGGATCCCATGGTCTCAAACAGTTCCGTACTTAAAAGACAATGGGCTGGGGGTTTTATTGCCATAGGAGCACAAGAGAACTCTCTCTCAGGAAAAAAGGAGGAAAGCTGCCCCACCCTCTGAACTGCAGGATTTAGTGACAATAATTAAAATACAATGAATTTTCAATACTTCAGTACATAACAACATTCCCCCTTTTTGAGTGGGCGTGGGGCGCGTGGCTCACACTTGCCATCTCCTGAGCCCGCCTCCCGTACTGCCCTGGCGTCGAGAGACCATCTCATTACACATGTTCATTGCCCTTTTTATTGTGTTGTACAGTAAAATCATATTGCTTGCAGTCACCAGGGCGCCACCTGAGCAGCTTGCCATATGTCTCCAGCCACTCGGTTGATCCAGGTTAGCTGGGTTAATGTTCGGTTGACCACCGTAAAGTTGGCCCATATAGGTAGGCGTTTGTGTAGTTTCTTTAGGGCCCATACGATGGCCAAACACCTCCTTCTCAATTGAGCATAGGAGAACCTCACTTGGCAGGAGCTTCCTCCTGCTCAGTACAGAACTGGGTGCTCCAACTCCCCCATTCGGTTTCACCTGACTGAGACCGCACCTAGTCCCATAAGTGCAGGCTCAGTTTTGGACCACGAACCTACGGGAGAAGTCCGGAGCCTGGATGACAGGTGAGTGGCCAAGGCAGCCTTTAGATGCGTTAAGAGGTCCTGCTCACATTGGGGGGGTCCAATAAACAATTTTTGGGAAGTTTTATTCTTGGTGAGGTCAGTTTAGGGTGATTTGCGGCCAGCGCACAGTAGTTAGGCACAAACTTCCTATAGTAGCCAGCCGGACCTAGAAAGGACATCACCTGTTTTTTAGTTTTTTGGAGTGGCCCAGGCTGTAATCGCCTCTGTCCTTTTCCTGGTCCTGCCTTAGCAGTCCACCCCCCACACAGTGGTCCCAAATGGTGTACCTTCGGCCCATGGCTATCTGACACATCCCTGGCTAAATGGTCAGACACCTGCAGACTTTGAGCTCTCTAGGACTTGGGACAGATGGGTAAGGTGCTCCTCTCGCCAGGAAGTGCTAAAGATGGCTATATCGTCCAGAAAGTAGCAAACAAAGCAAACCCACTCAAATCCGTTAGCTAACACCTCAAGCAGCTGATTGACCATTGCGCTGAAATGTGGCAGGGAGCATTTTTTCCATACCAAAGGCTGCAGACTAAAAAGTCTTCATAGACAGCCCAAAGTGAGGGTATAAGAAGGCCGACCCTTTCCTGGGCTTCCTTTGTATCAGGGTATCTGCCAATAGCCCCTGCTCAGGTCCATAATGGTGAGGTAGGAGGCACCGGCCAGCTGATCTAACAGCTCATCTATCCTGGGCATGGCAATAGGCATCAAAGACTGTGATGGCAATTTTTAACCTCGCATAAATCCACGACAGAACCATGGTCCTTTTTCGACCATCCTTCATTTGGGACATATAACGCACTGTGAGGCCAGGCACACTGGGATTTGTATGACCCCTAAGGCCAACATCTCTTCTATTTGCCCCCCATGTTGCCTTTCGACCTCTGCTTAGACCCGATAAGCAGTTGCCCTAATGGGGGAGAGAGTGCCCAGTGTCCACAGGTTGTATGGCTAACTGAGTTCTCCCTGGCACTACTTTGTAAATGTATCCTGATAGCCATTCTGTACCTGTGTGAAGCTCAGAACCTCTGCTAGCGGGCTAACTGAGTGGTTAAATTGTCAGCCTCAAGTGTGGTCTGTGTTCCTGGGTTTTCGGCCTAAGAGATTCTACTATGACATCCTGTCTCTCCCACTCGCAGCAAACTGCACACAGCAGGAACACAGGGCCTCCCTGGAGTGATGTGCACTTTAACATATTTACAGAACACCTTCTCCGCTTGTCATCCAGGGACACTACATAGTCTAACGATCATTGGAGACGATTTATGCACCGTTGTAGGGCGGACTTCCCTCATTCAGCCAGTAAACTTGTTCTTCAGCAAGGGGACCAGTACCCAAAACCCCCCTGCCCTGCTTCATCGTTTTGTTTCCGGGGCAATTAAAGTCAACCATAGTTTCTCCCCGGGCCTGGGGGTTTGGGGAAGGTTTTTCAAACACAACACTGCTAAAATGCCTGCATCTTGTCCCCTGAGTTTTATTTCGTAAATCCACCACAGAGACTTCCTGGGTCTCCCCCTTTCCCCCCCGGACTCTCGGGCAAACCAGGGGGGCCCCCTTTTACTCTTTTACCCCTAAAAGGGGTTTTTAAATGGGGAAAATCCTGAAAAAGCTTGGGGCACCCCCGATTTGGCAAAAACCCGGTGGGAGGTTTAAAACCCCCCCAATTTTCGGGCCCCTTGGGGGGGTCCACTAAACATTTTTGGAGCACCTTGCCCTTTTAATGCCAATTAAAACGCTCACCACAACCCATTGGGGCCTTGGGTGATTTGGGAGTGGCGGTTTAGGTGCCCCCCACCCGCCCTTTTTTTGAGCAAGGCTCTGCCCCTTAGGGTTTGGGGCATTAAACCGATCCCCCTGGTCACTTAAAAATCTCCTGGGAAAACCAAAACCCGGAAAAACAGGGTAACAAAGGGGGCCTCAGCAACCTTGTCCGCCCCTAAAGGGGGGAACATTTGGCCCCAGCCAAGGGTATCGGGGTTGGGGCCCTAGGGGCACCACTGAAAAGAAGCCCCTTCCCCCAAAAATGCTGGGAAAGGCAAGGGGCCGTCCTAAATTCCACCCGCCCCCCTCTTTGGAAAAAGGCCCCATCGAAAGGCGGTAAAGGGACCCTGGACCTTTTGGAAAGCTTCCCCGCCTTTACCCCCCAACCCCGCGCGAAAAAACCCTGCATAAAGACATTAGTTGGCTAAAGTCATCCCCATATTTGGGGGAAAAAAAAAAAAATTTTAAGAGCCAGCCTTTGGGTTTTGTGGGACGCCCCCAAAAGCCCGGGGTAAAGGGAAAAATCCTGATCGACCTTTCCCAAAAGTTGTTCCCCCCGGAAAAGGTAGGG
>JAODAL010031288.1:0-48645 GCA_025379985.1 Phyllomedusa bahiana
ATGAATTGAAAGGGGGCAAAAAAAAACCCTTTATTATCCAAAACAAAAGTTTTCGGGTTTTTTGACTTCTGCAACCCAGCATTGTTTTTGACGAGAAACTACTTTTTTCTTAAAACAAAAAATACTATATTCACCACAGGTGAATTGAAGGGGCAAAAAAACGGGTTTTTTATACAAAACATAACATTCGTGTTTTTTTTTACTTTTTTCACACCCAGCAGTTCTTTTTCGCGCATCTCAAATTTCAAACAACAATTCTATATTCCCACAGGTGAATTTAAAGGGCAAAAAAAAATGTTTTTATACCAAAAACATAACATTACGTGTTTTTTTTTACTTTTGCGCACCACTTGTTCATTGCGCAGATCTCGAAATCTTAAAACAGCAATTCTATATTCACCACGGTGAATTTAAAGGGGAAAAAATCCCTTTATTATACCAAAAACATAACAGTTACGTGTTTTTTGATTTTTTCGCACCCGCATTGTTCATTGCGCAGCACTACTAAATCTTAAAACACGATTTTATTTCACCCAGTGAATTGAAAGGGTGCAAAAAATATCTTTTTTATACCAAAATATAACGTTACGTTTTTTGACTTTTTGGGCCCCCCATTGTTCGGCCAGCATTAAAGAAATCTTAAAACAGCAATTTATATTCACCACAGTAATTGAAAAGGGGCAAAAATACCGTTTATTATACCAAAACAAACAGTTACGGTTTTTTGACTTTTGCCCCAGATTTTTCATTGGCAGCTCTACGTAAATCTTTAAAAAAGCAAATTTATATTCACCAAGGGGAATTGAAAGGTGCAAAAAATAAAACCGTTTATTATACCAAAACATAAAGTTACGTGTTTTTTTTACTTTTTTCGCACCCACATTGTTCATTGAGCAGCATCTACGTAAAAAATTTAAAAAAACTTTCTATATTCCCACAGGGGAATTGAAAGGGGCAGAAAAACCGTTTTTATATCAAAAAAATAAAATTTTCGTGTTTTTTGATTTTGCCACCCAGATTGGGTTTATTTAGCAGAACTACTAAATCTTAAAACAGAATTCTATATTCACCACAGGGAATTGAAAAGGGGCAAAAAATACCCTTTATTTAATTAAAACATAACAGTTAGTGTTTTTGACTTTTTCACATCCAGCATTTTTCATTGACGCAGCATCTACGTATACTTAAAATAGCAATTCTATATTTACCACAGGTAATTGAAAGGTGCAAAAAAAAACGTTTATTATACCAAAAAATAACTGGTTTTCATGTTTTTTTACTTTGCGCACCCAGCATTGTTCATAGCAGCATCTCTAAATCTTAAAAAAAGCAAATTTTTAAATTTCCCCCCAGGTGAATTTAAAGGTGCAAAAAATACCGTTTATTATACCAAAACATTAAAAGTTACGTGTTTTTTTTACTTTTGCGCACACACATTGTTCATTTACACCAAAAACTCTACGTAAATCTTAAAACAACAAATTCTATATTTACCCAGGTGAATTGAAAGGTGCAAAAAATACCCTTTTTTATATCAAAACAAACATTACGTTTTTTTTTGACTTTTGCACACCCGCATTGTCCATTGCCCAAACATCTACGTAAAATCTTAAAACCAATTCTATATTCACCACGGTGAATTGAAAGGTGCAAAAAATCCCGTTTATTATTCAAAACATAACAGTTTTTTTTTTTGGACTTTTGCCACCCACATTGTTCTTTTGAGGCACTACGTAAATTTTAAAACAGCAATTCATTTTTTCCACCACAAGTGAATTAAAGGGGTTCAAAAAATATCGTTTATTATACAAAACATAACATTAGTGTTTTTTGATTTTTCACACCCAGCATTTTCATTGCGCAGCATCTAGTAAAGTTTTTAAAACGCAATTCTAAAATTCACCACAGGGAATTTTAAAGGTGCAAAAAAAATCGTTTTTTTATACCAAAACATAAAGTTCCTTTTTTTTTTTTTGACTTTTAAACCCCAGCATTGTTAAATTTGTGCAGCATCTACGTAAATTTTTAAAAAAATTGGCCCAAACCTTTTTTTATCGTAAAAGCTGAAATTACAAAGGGAAAAAAAGAAAATATATGTAAAAAAAACTAATATGGAGGAGGGCCCCAAAACATCTGGGGGAACATTTATAATAGGCAAAAAAATACCCCAAATCAAGAAGACCTTCCTTTAAAATCTAAGTACAAAAAGCGGAAACTATAAACCCATAATAACCTCAAAAAGAAAATTCCCGGGTATGGGCCTGACAGAATTAAAACACCTAGATTTTTGGGGAGCCCCAAAGGTGGGGGGGGAACCCACACCGAAACAAAGGGGTTGGAGTTTTTGTCAATAATACGGAACCCACATTTTTTAAATATCAAGACAAAAGGAAAACTGCCCCCCGGGGGATGATCGATGAGATAGCAATTTGACTATATTAATTTAGGAAAAAAACCCTAAGTTAGTTGCAACATAGAAAATAAAAGTCCTAGCATGTTTCCGAAAGGGGGTCCGTTTCACAAAGAGATACCTTTCCTAGAACGGTTCCTGTAACTCAGACCTTCAGTCAATTCACTTGATAGAATGTCGAATACGGGGGAAAGGTTTTTAATTCATGCACTTATAAACTCACACAAGATGTGGGTATGCACCTAACCGTTAATAAAAGGGGATTTCACTTTACTAAACGAATTTAATAACTCACCCAAGACAAATGGAACTTTACGGAATAAAATAACTCATCCGATAGGACGATATACCCCTGATAAAACCCCCCCCCCCCCCAATGTTTTCCAGCTCATCTTGTGAGCTGGCCAAAAGGGCCCCATTATAAAAGATAAATTTGAAAAAATTAAAAAAGAACAAAAAGAGATAAAAAAAGACGTAATCCCTTCATCAGAGAAATTTTTACAGATCTCACACAAAAAATAGGTTGGGATACAAATAGGTTTTTTCCCCACAAATTTTTTTCCCTTTTTTTTTAGGGCGGGACATATTCCTCAGGTAGAAAATAAGCCCCCTTGAATCCCTGAATGTCCAAAACCCATTAAAAAAAAAAGTTCCACGGGGGAAAGCAGGCAGGGAACCCTGTTGGAAAAAAAGGATGCAATTTTAAAAAACCAGGAGTATCCAGATTGATTTAATGACCTATAGGGGCCAAATAGAGAAATGAGGTGGAACAAAAACAATCGTATATTTCCCACTATCAATTTTATAGTTTATTCCAGCAAGATTAGCCTTTTTTAAAAAGGGCTTATTTTTCCCCAACAAATAAAAGATGAATAACTTTGAATTTTTTTTTAGATCTTAACCATCTTTTTCGGAAACTAACTTTAAAATGAATTTTTTAAAATAAATTTCTGGATAAAAAAAAAAACCATAATACGGGGAGGAAACAAAGGGGAAAATCACTTTATGTTTTTAAAAACCAAATTAAACTTTTTTCCTTTACAAGCACGGGGTCCCCTTTTAACAATTTTTCCATATTTTAATGGCTGAAGGTTCCGCTCTATTCACCTTCAAAGGGGCTTGAAAATAAACAAAAAAAGAAAATTTGCGAAAAATTTCACTAAAAACAACAGAAATTTTGGGGAAATTTTCGCCCGCGAAAAAGGTGGGGTAAGTCCTTAGAACTTAGCACTACCTGAAAATCCCAAAAAATTTTTTGTCAGATCCAAATTTTTATACGATTTGTCAAAATAATTTTTTTAAATAAAGCACAAAAAATCAAAAAGAGTTTTTGGTTTCATCATTAAAAAGGGTTATCAACAAAAATACAAAGCTTTCATTATTTCAGGACCCAAGTTTTCCCCTTTTTTTTTAATTGCCAAAGCTTCACAAGGAAAAAAGGGAAAAATCCCCCTGGAACCCCTAATAGCGGGGGTTAACTGTTTACGAGCAATCTGTCTCACTATAAGATGATGGCTACACCCTTCGTTCTTAAAACTAAAAGTTTTCTCAAGATTGGGTGACTTATTTCCTTTTTTATCTAATTTTAATATAAAACACATTTTTTTTTTTTAACGTTATGTGCACATTGTATACAAATATTTCCCACGTTTTGGGGATACCTGCATCTCAATATTTTAAAAATTGTTTGTCTATTCAGCCTTTTAAGGGGTTTCTATTGACCAATACAGGGTTTTTTCTTGAAATAACTTCTCAATATGGGGGAAATTTTTTATTGGCCCAAAGCGGAAAAAAAAAAAAATTACCCAAAATGGCCCCTTTTGCCAATCTTTCAGAGCATTTAAGAGGGGAATTTTATTCCGCAATATTTTCATAATATTTTTTGCCTATAAAAAAATTATCGACGACCTTTTTTTAAAACTGGGGGGGCCTGTAAAGAGATTTAAAACTTTGTTAATCACTTTAAAAAAAAAATTGTTGGGGTCTTTCCCTTTTTGCCCCGTTAACAAGATCAATAGAATTTTTTTGACCTTAAAATCACTAAGGGGGGTGGAGTTTTTTTCACGAGACTTTTTTTTTTAAGGGGGTTGATATAAATAGCTTTTTAGACTTTAAAAGTGCTCATCACCGCCCCTTTGGGTTAAGAGTAACCTTATTGTCAGATGGGGAGAATGCGTAAGAAAATGTTCTGATAACTTTTAAAAAAAACAAAAGGGGCCCAAAATTTTTTGAAAATATTTCAACAAAGAAATTTTTCCGTTGACTTTTTAAAAATGCAATTTCGGAAAATAATGCATTAACTCAACAGGAATGTTGGGGGTTTAAACCCCAAGGGGTCCCCAAAAAAAAGGGTTCTCGAAATGCACCCTTTTCACTAAAACAATACAGTCATAAAAAAAAAAAAAAGGTTATGCAAGCATTGGCCTTTGCTGAAAAAGCGATCCAATCTAAGCTCTATTATTCCGACAAAACCCAAAATTTTTCAGGGGAGCCCCAAATCTAAAAACCTTTATTCACCCCGAAAATAAAAGATCCCTACGAAACAAAAGATTTTTTACTTCCACAAAGAAAGAATGGGGAGTTTTTTTTGTGACCCTGGAGTTATTGTTTTCCCCAGTATTAAAAGCCTCAAGCTTTTTCTCTAAACTAGAAGGAAACATTTTTCATCAAAAAACCTTTGAAATTGTAAAGTTCTTGTAATAACCCATTCATTGTTTTGCGTCTACATACATTGGTAGAACAAAGTGTCCCCTTGCCCCAATTTTGAATGGGGCAACTGCTAGTACAAAGAAGAAGGATAAGAACGGGTGTCTCGTTCATTTCTGAGGTTCATGACGGGAATTTTTTCTCTAATTACGATTTTCCAAAAAACAAATCCCCGAATGTTCGAAAGGTTTCCCAAACCTTTCAGCGCAAAGAAATCTTCTGGAGTTTAAGATGAGAAAGATACATCCCGAGGGTTTATGAGGTTAAAAGAAACCTAATTAATAAGGATGGAAACGCAAAGGTGTTTTTTTTGTTACTCAGGCATACTTTCATTAAATTTTTTAGGGATATTTTTTTTTAGTTTTTTAAAGTTTTAATTAATTTTAATTAGGCTAATTTATTGAGTTTTTTTTTTATATATTCTTTTAGGAATATCACTATGGATTAAGAAAGATTTTGTGAGAATGCATCATGATGTATCGTGTGTAAGTTTCCATACACCCCTGTGTTAATTGTGGTTCCTATTAAACCCAAACAGCAAAACTGTGGGGCAATGGTTTTAGTAAATTTTGAGTCAGTTTTTGGACTGGAACATACCCCCGAGGAAACACTATTTTAAGTGCAAACGCAAAAAGCGTCGGGTTTTTTACAGGGTTTTTTTTTTTAAAAAATTGTTTTTTATGGATGTCTTAGGGGTCCACCTTTTCTTTTCTACAATAAAGTTTTCCTTAAATTGAAAACTTTAATCCATCCTTTTTTTTCCTATGAGCACTTGGGGCTGGTATGGGGATTATTTTCCCCTTTCCTTTTTTCTATTTTTGTGGCTTTAAAATTTAAAACAGCAAAATTCTTTTATTCACCAAGGTGAATTTAAAGTTTCAAAAAATATCGTTTATTATACCAAAACATAACAGTTACTTTTTTTTACTTTTGCGCACCCCGCATTGTTTATTGACGCAGCATCTACGTAAATCTTTAAAAAAGCAAATTTTTATTTACCCCAGTGAATTGAAAGGTGCAAAAAATCCATTTATTTTACCAAAACATAAAATTACTGTTTTTTTTACTTTGCCACCCCATTGTTCATTGACGCGCATCTACAAATCTTTTAAAAAAGCAATTCATATTCACCCCAGGGAATTTTAAAAGGGGCAAAAAATATTTTTTATTATCCAAACATAACAGTTACGTTTTTTTGACTTTCACACCCAGCATTGTTCATTGACGCAGCATCTACGTAAATCTTAAAAAAGCAATTCTATATTAACAGGTGAATTGACAGTGAAAAAAATACCGTTTATTATTCAAAACATAACAGTTACGTTTTTTTTTGATTTTTTGCACCCCCAGCATTGTTCATTGACGCAGCATCTACGTAAATCTTAAAACAAAATTCTATTTTCACCCAGGTGAATTGAAAGTGCAAAAAAATCGTTTATTATCCCAAAACAAACATTTTTACGTTTTTTTTTACTTTTGCACACAGATCTTTGTTCTTTGACGAAGCATCTACGTATATCTTAAAACAGCAATTCATTTCAACGGGGAAAATTGAAAGGTGAAAAAAAATCCCGTTTATTATACCAAAACATACAATACTGTTTTTTGGATTTTTCCCCAGTCCGATTGTTGATAGACACCTTGCATTTAAATTTAAAATCCACAATTTTTTTTTTGATTAGAGGGTTTTGGAATAGCTGTATTTGCCGTTTTTAAAAGAGTTTTTCCAAAACTTTTCCATACCTTCTCAAATTTTTTATTTTGAACATGGACAATGAGGTGGTAAGCGAGAAAGAGGGGGGTAGAAAATGGAGGAAAAGGTATGAGAAAGGGCCCCTTTCCCGGGCTGGCGACAACACCTGCCAGGGGATCGTCAGTTGCGGGCCCCCGGGCCCTTATCGTGGGTCGGGCCCCTTAAATCTAAGTAACGAACATCGTCGTCAATCTGCCCTTTCAGTGGTTAATGCAACCTGATCTAGCACCCCTTCCCCTCCTCGCCTGCAGCCCCGGCCACAAATGTCCGTCCGCACATCAGCACCTCCAACATAAAGCACCCAATGTCAACCGTGTACCCCCCCTGGGGATAATCCATTGTCTGAAGCCCTCTTTGATGCAAATGGGGTTTGGGGGTCAGAAGGCATTTTAAAAAGATAAAGAGGATGATTTATCTGCTCGACCCCCCATTACTGAGCCATCAGGGGAGGTAAAAGGAAGCCGGTCAAAAGCAAAAACCCCGGGGCGGTCGGCAACGCTGCAGTCCCCCTTGCTTGTACCCCGCGCTTCGGGATGCAGAAAGTCAGGCGACCAAGTCACCTGTTTTTTGATAAAAGGGAAATGTTTACGACATTGCGGATCCATCCTTTTTTTTCCGCAGAATTTGCTTGGAGCGCTTCATCTGGGACGAGGGGAAGACAGGGTAGTGTCAATGGGGGTCCCCCAAAAAAAGGGGGGGGTCGCAGAAGCCCGCTGATATGATTCCCCAGCCACGGTCAGCCAAACCCGCCCCCGTTATCCCGCAAAAAAGGTCCAGGACCTCCAACCGGGCCCCTTCTTTGAGAAAACCCTCTGTTTCCCCAGCGATGTCATATCCCCCTTTTGCCGTAACCATAAGTAGAGGCAAAACCTTAAGTGGTTAAACACCACCAACAGTCTAGTCACACGGGGAAGCATGAGAGAAATGGAGGGAACACTTGGCAAAAAAAGCCAGACCGGGCCCCGGGGCCTCCAACCCACTGCCCAACCCCCTCTGCTCCCCCTTCTCCTCCCCCGCCACCACCAAGCTTTCCTCAGCTGCCCATGTCCTCTCAGATCATGATCAGGGATCCCTCCGCTTCAGCCTCCCCGCCCCCGAGTCCCACCAGCCCCCCAGAGACCCATCCTACCCCTTCCCTTCCGCTTTTTTGCGACCTGCACGTTTTACAGCGGCCAGCTAGCAGCCCCCCTTCTGTCTTCCGGGTTTGGGAGCAGAAGAAAATTTTAAACCCCAAAACCATCCCAAACCCAAAACCCAAATGTCGGCATTGCCAGGCTTTTGGCCCTTGGGAAATTTCCCCTTCCGTCTGGTGGCACGATGGGTTCCCCCACGTCATGGCCCTGGGCCTCCCCCCAAACCAATGCCGAGCAGGCATTTCTTTTGCCAGAAAAGCCGCCCCTCCCGGCCACCCCACGTGTCATCTAAAATTTCGCCGTTGTCTGCATCTGTGGCCGGAAAAACCCATCCACCACCGACACAGGACTAGTAAGCAGGCCAAGGCCGCTATTCCTGTGACACTCACTGGGTGATGGGTGGATGCTCTGGGGTAGGGTGGCTCTCGGGCCGGGCACGCTTTAAAAAACCGCGGGGATGTGCGGGGGCCTTTTTCCCCCCAAGGGTCCTCTGGTGGGATCAGCCCCAAACACCGGGGCCGTATTGAAATTAATCTCCTTTGGGAGCCGTCCACACAAGGTCAGGAGCTTGGGGGAGGGCTTAAACAATAGACCGAGCGCTGGCTGGGTGACAAGAACCTGTGCCGGAAAAGTGGTGTGCGATAACGGGCGAAATTGCGGGCCCCCCTTAAGTCTAGGCGGGAGCACACCCCTTGCCTGGCACATGTCATGAACCTTGTGTCCAGAAATTTCTAAAAGTACCCGGGTCGGACTGCCGGGCTAAAGAAGGCTCGAGGTCTGATTGCATTTCCGCCGTTCGCACCCTGCTTCGTCCCACCTGGCGCTTGCAGCGTCACTCGGCCCCCCGTAAAACCCGTCTCATATTACGTGGCAACACGCTGTAATTCCCCCCCACATGCTCCACATTGTGGCAGCAGCGCAATGCCATTACGCGTACAAAGGCACAGGGCCACAAGCAGGGTACGGCCTCGGGGGTGTTAAACCACCGAGAGTGGAGGCAGGTGAAAAAGCTCGCACCATCCCCCGCCTTTTTTTAAGAAGCCCCAAAAAGGGCATGCGGACAAAGCCCCTTTTTCACATGAGCATTGGGTGATCTTAGTTCTGGAAAGATCGTTGGACACTCTGAAAAACAGTCCCGCAGCGACGGAGGAGGAACGGACACAGAGCGGGACACGGGCCTTTCTCTCCCTCAAATACAAGGGCCCACAGTTTTCACAAAATTTATCGGCTTATTAGGGAGTGGTTTGGGGCCCGACTGTGCAAGTTTGGGGATCAGCTCTCAGGGGGCATCACTCAGGGAAGTCAGGGCTGTGTGAAGCTGTGCCGGGGAAGCGGAGGGGAGGAGGAGCAGGGATTTCCCAGACACCGTGTTACCCGACGCCCCGCCTTGAAAAGGTTTTCGCGAATTTGAGGCGGGGGAGGGGAAATAAGGGAAAATCAGTTTTTCTATGCCCCTCGCCCGAGGCTTGGGAAAACAAGGGTCCCTCTCTCACATGATGCTTGGGTGCTCCCTTTCCTCCAAAAAGATCCTCGTTAAGGCCATCAAAAGAACAACATTTTTTGGGGCCACCCTCCTGGGGTCCCCAGTACAAAACCAAAAAAACAGCACTTTCCTCCACCCACCCAAAAAGAGAGTAAAATGCAGGGAAAAGAACCCTTTCTGATTGAAAACAACTGGAGAATCTGTTGCGTCTGCTTCACGTTCCCCAAATGTCACGGGGGAAAACATCAGCGAGTGACAGCAGTAGAGGCCAAGTAGGGTACGCAAAAAGAGGCAAGGTGGGAGAAGCCAATGGGACCCTGGCAATCTTTGTTTTTCCACCCACCAACGCATCAATGCAGGGGACAATCAACACACAGAGAAACAGCTTAAAATCATGGGGCAGATATCTGCTTCCCCAAACCGATGTTTTGCATGTGTTTTTCCCGGCCCCAAAAGACTTCTGGGGATCCAAAATGGACGAATGGCCCGAGCTGGCTCATCACGCCATAGAGGTGTTGTCTCCCCGCAGCCCGTCATTCTGACGGACCTTCACACAGCGGGGGTTTTTTACAGACAAACGCATGGCTTTTCCCCCGTAATGTGGATCGTTTTACTTTCTCAAAATAATCGGCATGGATCCGGGTGATGTTTGGGCCCCAATTGCCGAGGGCACCGATTAGTTGCCCGGGCTACTTCACATTCCTTTTCAAACAGAAATGGTCCTCTTGAAAACTTTTTTTAAAATGATCATTTCTTACTGAATTTTTTTTTCTTTTCCCAAAAGTTATTTTCTGGGGTTTTGCGTGAGGGGAAATGTAAAAGACAGCAAGGTTTCATGACAACACCGTATTCCATTTTCTCATTTACTAAGAAGTTTTTTGCATTGTCAATATTTTTTGGGTTTTGCTGGAGATACAGATAATTATTTTCCTTTGGAACAGAAAAATGGCTTCAAGGGCATTTTTCCCTCACCAAATTTTTAAAAGTGGTGAGAATCTATTTATAATTTTTTTTGGGGGCATGTAGCTGTGAGATCAGCAAAAATCATGGGCCTTTTTAAAAAGAAATGTGGCTTCTAATGGCATTTCTCCCCACAAATTTTAAAAGTGGCTGAGAATTAATTTTTATAATTTTTTTTGGGTCATGTGCTTTGAAATGCAGCAATACTACAGGGCCATTTTAAAAAAATGTTTTTTTTAACAGCATTTGTTCTTTACAATTCCAAAGTGGTCAAGGGGCATGCTTTTTAATTTTTGGGGGCATTTTTTCTTTGAAATGCACAATACTACCGGTCCATTCAAAAAAAGTTGTTTCTAATAGACATTTTTTTTTACAAATTTTCAAAAGTGGCTCATGGAACATGCTTTGAATTTTTGGGGGGGGTTTTGCTTGAAAGCAGCTACACTAGAGGTCCAAATTCAAAGAATTTGTTTCTAACAACATTTTTTCTTCACAATTGTCCAAAGTGGGCCCAAGGTCATGCTTTGAATTTTTTGGGGGGATTTTTCTGTGACATCGCTATCACAGGTCCTATTCTAAAAAATTTGTTTCTTAACAGACATTTGTTCTTCACATTGTCAAGAGGGCCAAGGGGATGGGGCTGTCAAAACGGAAAAGGAGGACACTGTTAACGGACATATATTGCAAAATGACTTGTTTTTGCAAGATCTTTAACATAGCTATCAAACCCCATTGAGACAACCCCTTTAAAACAAGAAAAAAAAAACAAAAACATGGGGGGATTTCCCTCCATTTTAAAAAAATTTTTTTCAAAATTAAATACTAAAAAAATTTTCATGTAAAAAAATAGCTTTAAAAAAAAATTTCCCCGAAAATTTCAAGGGAGGGACAGGAAAAAATTGACCAATGTAGGTTATTAGAGGACGGATATGGACACGGACAGGAACAAAGTACAGAGACAATTTCCTCCAGCGTTGAGTAAAAAGAGAAAAAAAATGCCAAAATAAAGGGCACCAGGGTGTAAACAGGAGCGTTAACCACCAGTTATTTCCAAAGGTGAAGCTCAAATTGGTTTCCACACTCATCACGAGGACAAGCGCTACCCAGAGTATTGACTGTGTAACTGAGGAAGGCTGGAGTGCTCACACTTCCACTTCCGCACCTCCTGCTTCAGCACGACAGTTTTCCCGTTGCTTGCGTCATCAGGCAAATTTAACCTCTTGTTTAATAAATGACTACGCCAGCCGGGCTCTCACCGCACCCACTGTAAACTCCGGCCTGGGTCCATGCTGTTGCCCAGGACAGGTATAGTCGCAATGTCCAGTGAAACTAAAATGGGTTGTTAAAGACTCCTTTTTCCGGCAAAGCTTTTTAATCTTGGGGGTCATGCATGTTGGGGCTGCATGCTGTTGGCCCAGGAACATGGTATAGTCAATGTCCAGTAAAACTAAAATGTGGTTTTGAAAGACTCCTTTTTCCGTAACTTTTTTAAATGTGGGAGGTCATGCAGGTTTTAGGGCTTCATGCAGTGGCCCCAGGACAGGATATTCTATGTCCAGTTTCCAAGTAAGAGGAGTGGTTCAAATTCATACTGCCATCTGGCACTTTTCCAATTTGTGGTGATGCCAGGTTTAAGGTCAAGGCTGGGTAACAAGAACAGGATAGATGAATGGACTTTGACTTTTTTCTGTACCCCCTTTTAATAACCTAAGTGGTTTTGCCTAAGAAATGTTACACGATCCATTTGAACAGTTGTGGATGTTTAATTTCACTTCTCCAGCCATGGTTTGGGTGTAATCATGAAGGTGTTGTTGCTCTCCCATAGACTTTTAATGTCATCGCTCATAATCTACCCTCACTAATCGAAAACCTTTATCGATAGCTGCCGACTATCGTCTATCGATCGATCTCGATAGCCACCCGCAATCGCTCAACACTAAAAACAAGCTGGAGCTCAGGTGCAACATCAGTAGTGCCACAGATGGCACAATGTGGAGGTTGACGGCAGCAGCCACAGCAGCATGAGGTCAGAGAGTTGGCACAAAGAACATTCTGGCGGTGGCAAAAACAGGAAGTAGGCCACAGAGTGGCACAATGAAATGAAGTGTGGAGGTCAGGGCAGGAGCAAACACACAGTATGAGGGTCAGAAAGTGGCACACTATGCGACATTTTGGAGGTGGCACAAACAGAGTATGCCCCAAGAGTTGCAACAATAACAGAGTGTGGAGGTTCAAGGCAAGCCACAATAAAGCAGCAAGAGTCAGACCGTGGCACAATGACAGAGTGTGCAGGTCACGTGCCGCAGGCCACAGCAGACATGAGTACAGAACAGAGCACAATGGAACAATCAGGAGGTTGCAAATACAGGAGATATGCCAAAGAGTGGCACAAAAGCACAGTGTGACGTCCATTGGCATGCAGCCACTATGCAGCAGCTTGAGGCAGACAGAGGCAAAATGACATTCTGGAGGTGGCACAAAAGGAGTAGCCACAGAGTGCACAATTGAACAATTGTGGAGATTCACGGTATAGCACCAGGAAACATGCATGAGGTCAGACAGGGCACAAATACACAGTGGTGGTAGGTCATGGCAAGCAGCCGCAGCAGCAAGCTTGAGGTCAGACAGTGGGTCAAAATGACATTCTGGAGTGGCACAAAACATGCGTAGGCCACAGAGTGGCACAAATGACATTTTGAGGAGGTCCCGGCAGCAACCACAAGCAGCACAATGAGGTGCGAGACTGTAGTGTGCACAATGGCATTCTGGAGGTGGCCAAAACAGGAGTAGGGCCCCCACAGAGTATGTCTCAATAACACAGTGGGTGGAGGCACGGCAGCAGCCACAGCATCAGCAAGAGTTCAGACAAGTGGCACAATGGACAGAGGTGTGGAGGTGAGCCGTAGCAGCAACAACATAATCAGCAGCAATGAGTCAAAGAGGGCTACTTTGACCCGAAAACGCGTCAGCCTACCTTCCACTCCGCCCCTCTACCAAGCATGTTCACAGGTTTGCGTTTTTTGATTTCCCCTGTTATTCTTTTAATATGCTTGGAAAAAAACATTGAATAATTTTATCTCTTTTTTGTGACTGGTGCCCAATCTATCTCTTTTCTCTTTGTCATAGAGTGGCCACAATGACATAGTGAGGAGGGCACCGGCAAGGAGCAACAGCAGCAGCACAATGAGGTGTCAGACCAGGGCACAGACAAATTTCACTATTTATGACAGAGTTAGGAGGTCACAGGCAGCAACCACAGCATCAGCATGAATGGTGATAAGACAGTGGCACAATTGATATTTCTGGAAAAGGTGGCCAAAACCGAGTAGCCACAGAGTAGCACAAAAACACAGTGTGGAGGGCACGGCAGCAGCCACAGCAGCAGCATTGCGGTCAGAGAGTGGGCACAATGACATTCTTGTGAGTGTGCCAAAACAGGAGTAGGCCCCAGAGTGGCAACACTAACCCATGTAAGGAGCCCACGGTCATGCAGCCATCAGCAGTAGCCTGAGGATCAGACCGATGGTGCACAAAGACAGAGTGTTGCTGTTACGGCAGCAGCCACAGCAGCAAGCAAGAGGTCAAAGCGCAGGAGGCACAATTTCAAGGTGGAGGTCCAAGGCACAAGCCTTGACAATCAGCCAGCATGAGGTTCAGGCAGTGTCAGCAAGTGACATCTTCTGCCGTGGCACAAACAGTAGTAGGCCCACATGAGTGGGCCACGAATAACACAGTGTGTAAGGATTACTGCAGCAGCCACAGCAGCAGCCATGAGGTCAGACCAGTGGCACAATGAACACATTCTGGAGGTGGCACAAACAGAGTAGGGCCACAGATGGCCCAATTGGTCAGAGTGTGGAGGACACGGCAGGAGCAACTAGCAGCACTATGAGTCAGAGACTGGCACAAAGACAGTTTGTGTAGGTGACCGCAGCAGCAACACTAGCAGCAAGCAGCATGAGGTTCCATAGAGTGGCAACAATGACAATGAGTGTGGGAGTGGGTGGCAATACCAGACCCCTGGTAAAGATGGTGGTAGGCAAGTGGATAAACTGGCAGCTAATGTGTTGCAATCAGGCTTGTGGCGCATCAAGAATAGTGTAGTTTTTGAAACACAGACTCATTTTTCAAAGTATTTGGTGAGGCGACATGGCCCTGATATAAACCTTCACGCTTAAGGCATTGGTGTGGGAATTCCTGGCCGAACCACGCCTGATTCATCTTTGACAAAGGTCCAAGTCATTCCACACTTCCCATGGACAAAGCGGTTCTTCCTTGGGGTAAACGATGGCCCCCGCTGCACTCATCACCCGCTCTAGATTCCACACTACTGGACCGGGCAGGACCGGGCTTCTTCACTGCACAACTCAGCAATTTTTCGGCCAAACACTACTCCCAGTTTGGCTGCCCCAGTAGTCCAGTGGAATTCTAACTGGGTGGCAGAGTGCTTCCAATAGGCCAACCACCTGTATGTTCCAGGGAATGCTCCAGGTCCTGCTGCTGCTGCTCGCGACTGCCCCCTCACTAAGGAGGGTGAAGGATGCTGCTTCATCATCTGACTCCAACTTAGTTGCCTTGCTGATGGATCTGGTACTGCTCCTCCCCCTCCCCCCCCCACCTTCCACAGCAGCCGCGGCAGTTATGTAAATACGTGAGCGCAAAGGAAACCCCCCCCCCCGTCAGTCCCTGTCGGAGGAGGGACAAATGCCGCACATAGGCCCAGCGGCCAACTACTACTGAGGAATTCTCTATAGTATTTGAGTTTTGTCCTCCGTCTGAGCACTGGAAAAAGGCTCCCATTTTCCCGGTGCAGGGCCAAAAAGGGGTGGAGACCCAAAGTCATACCTCGCCAGAGGGTGACTATTCGGCTCCACTAACCACAAATCACATCTGGGGGCCATCGCACAAGTGACCCGAGGGACTCCCTGCCCACTCCCGTATAGCCGGGTTGGGGGGTCATCGCCTCGTCTTCCTCTCTCCACACCCCCTCCAGCTGCTCCTGCCCCCTCCTCCCTGCCCCTGGGTAGAAAATCCACTCATTTCACCAGACAATGCTTCTGCTCCAAGTCCTCCTCCTTCTCCTCCAGTTTGTCCCCACTGGGACTCATTGGCCGCGAGATTAGTCGCCAGTCTCCATCCCTGCCCAGAAGATTTTTCACATCTTTTTCCAGGACAGAAGCAGTGGAATGACTTTTATTCACCATAGCCCCCTGGCACTAACAAAAAAGGGCCTCCCGAATGGCCCTCAGCAAACGGCGGTGCACGCATGAGCTGCCACTGGCTGACATCAAAGTTAAAGGGGAGTACCCCTGTCCACCGGGTCATCAAAAATCATTAAGGTTTTTCTTTTCATAACAGTCGGTCCAACATTGCAGGGGGAATTCCAAGGGTGGAAAAACATGCATACAAGTGTGTTGGGGGCCAAAATGCAACTCGAAGAGGGTGTTCCGGCTTTGTAGGAAGGAGATGATGCACAGTTTCCTGGCCTTTTTCAGAATCTTTTTGAAATCGGTGGAAGACTTTAGGAACCTTTTCAAACCAATTAAAACACTGCGCCATCCCGGGGATGGAACACCCTTTTCGGTGCGCGCGGACAGCGTTTTTTCCCTTCCCTTGTCCGTCCCGGTTCCGTTTTGGGCATTGGCGCGGAGAAAGCCACCATTGATTTCTTGCTGCATGACGCGACACCCCCCCTGTGGACTTCCTTCCCGGGCAAGCCGGTTAGAACTGCGTGACACCGCGTGCCCTACACATGGGGGTATATGGAGCAGTATTGGGGAGGTGAGATGGTGGTGGTGGGGGGGAGGAGGGACGGAAATTGGGTGCAGGAGCCCAGTTTGCAAGGTGGGGGAAAGGGGCGTCTCCTGTCCAAGTTGTTGGGTGCCTGGCGGGGAACACGTTCCCCCAGTGGGCCCGTAAAAGGACGTTACTGGCCTGCCCACCGATTACAGCCCCACACGCCCGCGCTGCGTGCCCCTTGGAAAAAACCCGATAAGCTAAAGGACGGCCCACCTTTTTTTTAAAAAATTTTTGTGAAGGGGGGTACTGCCTTTTTGGGAAAAAAGAAATTGCGGCTTGGAACTCCCACCTCGGCTCGGCCGGGCCTTAATTTCTGAACGTGCAGAGTCCACCATTGGAAAGGGGGGGACTGCAGTACCAAAAACTTGGAAGGAGCACAGTCAGCTTCTGCCCCGGGAGGGTTGAACGCAAAATGTTGCTTTTTTGCGTCCCCGTTTGAACGACTGTGGTGCCATAAATAGCGAGGAGCGGGCTTCTGGACCGGGGAATGGGGAAAAGAGAAACACTCCCTTCTACAGAGGTGGTGGCCCCTTGACGGGCTGAAAAGGCTGCGGCCAGGCCCCTGCTGGGGCGGCGGCAGCATGGAACCACAACATCTGAGCCACTTTCCCCAGGCCACCGGTGGTGCGCTGCATGTGTTGAGCGGGGCCCGTGGTGCCAACGTTAGTACCGGCCACGCTTCACTTTCTGCCCAAAATTCCCTACTAACCCCTTTGGCCCCCCCTGTCTTAGAAAAAAACTGGCACACCGCCGGTACTGTTTTTTACCCCCCAAACGCTCCGCAGAGTGATTTAAACAAACCCCCCGCTGCCCACTAAACCCCTGTCCCGCTCTTTTTAAACCCTTGGAAGCGGATTTTCTACCCGGGGGTGCTTCTCCCACCTCACACTGCGTACCCTGCTACTCACGGCCAAAACCCCATTGCTGGCTGCCCGCCGCCTGACGCCAAGCTAAACCCCCCTCTTCTCCTGCGTGATGAACCCTTGTTTTCACCGGCTCCCAAGTGCGGTCGGCTACCACATCGATTATTGTTTCACTTCACTGTGTCCCCTCACCGGCCCCTTGTATGCAGGGGCTTAACCCCTTACAACATGACCCCCATGCCACTTTCAACATCTATACTTTGCCCCTATCAAAAAAGCATAGGATTTTGGGTCCATTTTTTTCGTCCCAAGTAGCTGCTGACTGTCCTCCTCAAATTTTTCATCCTCGCTGATGTGGCCTGACCCCGCCCACATAGTGTTCTGGCTGGGGGAAGGGGATGGGACAGGGGAGGGGTTGAGGACAGGTGAGGGCCCTGCCCCTCCCGGGCCATGCCAACTTGGGTTGTGCCCTGACGTTCCCACCGATCGGGCTGGGGTTGTCAGATTCATCTGGGAGGAAGGGGATGCCCTAGTCAACCGTCAAAACCATTGGTTGCTGAACACACAGCCGCTAGATGACCCGGGGCAGTTCTGGCCCACCAGTAAACCCCCTGCTGCGACGTCCCTTTTACTGTGTGCGCCCTGGGCCGCCCCGGAAATGTTTGTCCACTGCCACTCGCATGAAGAGCCCGCCCCTCTCTTCGACATACGTTTTTTTCTAAAATGTACAGACCTTTTAATAAAATTTTTTTTTGGGTTTGAAAAAAACACACCCCTTTTTTACCAAAAACCGAAAAAGCTTAATTTAACCCTTGGGGTTAAATTGCGCCCAAAAAATGGCGAAAAATTAAAATTTGTCTTTAAAAACACGTTATTTTACTGAAAAAAAAAAAAAACCCTTTAAATTTAAACCCTTTGGGAAAGATTTTTGCTACACCAAAATTTTTTTCTTTGGTTTAAAAACAAAGTTTTTTTTTATGACCACAACAGAGAAAAAAACCCTAATTAACCCTTGATGTAAATTCGCAAAAGAAAATGTATGCCAAAAATTAAGAGCATTGTGCGGTTAAAAAAGACGTGTATTTTAAGGGGCACAACAGCAAAAAAACGCTTAATTAACCCTTTGGATAGGGAAATTTTGCTAAAACAAAAATTTTTTTCTTTGGGGGTTGAAAAACAACTTTCTTTTACTGATAAACTGCAGAAAAAAACTTAGTTAAAACCCGAATTAAAAAGGCAAAAGAAATGAGCTGCCAAAATTTTAAAAACTTTGGCGTGTTAAAAAAGACTGATTTTTAAAGGAGCAAACAGCAAAAAAAAAGTTTAATTAAACCCCGGATAAAGAAAATTTTGCTACAGCAAAATTTCTTCTTTGGCGTTTGAAAAACACCGTTTCTTTTGTGACCACAACACAATAAAAAACCTGAATTAACCCTTGGATGTAAATTCGCAAAAGAAATGTCTCCCAAAAATTCCACTTTGGGAGCGTGTTTAAAACGACGTGTATTTTTTTTGGGCACAACAGCAGAAAAAAAGCTTAATTTTAAACCCCGGGGTTAAATTGCGCAAAAGAAATAGCAGCCAAAAATTAAGTATATTTGGGTTGTAAAAACACTGTTCTTTTAATGAAAACAACAGCAAAAGGCTTAGATAACCCCCTTGGAAAATTTAATGTGCCAAAAACTGAGCAGAAGCAATTAAAATGTTATACAGCTGGGCTTCAATCAAATACCCCACAAAATCAGAATTAGAATGTAAGAGAAGCAGTCTCTGAGACAACGTACACCCCAAAAATCGCTGTATAAAAAGTTAATTCTTTAGTGCAGATCTCAGAGCAGCAACAGCAGCAGCTTCACAGCACGTGAGAGCAGTGGAACTGCCAGCGGCCCCGCTTATATATGCGGTGATGTCGCACTATGAAAATCCCGCCGGTTCTCTGATTGGTTCATCTGCACATTCAAGTAGGGTAAAGCCTTTTTTTCCCCCAGACTTCTTTTTCCCCTGTAACCCATGTGCCGCGCCATTTTATCAATTAAAACACCTTTTGTTCCCGCGAAAACACCCCCAAAATTTTGACTTTGTTCAGAATCAAAGTTTTCCTAAATTCTAAAAAATTCCACTTTGTTAGAATCCATTCGCCCATCTCTAATTTAGATGTATAACATTTCATGTATCATATCAGTGTCTCAGTGTACGTGAGATTAATAGTGTTTTAGTCCAGTCCTACCTGAATTGATGTTGTTAAAAAAAAAACTGATTTGGGGGGTTGCTCAGTTTTTGTCTACAAACGATTGGGGTGAAGCGGATACATTTTCTATTTTGAGTAAAGAAAGTACGAAGGGTGTCTCAAATAGTAGTTGATAATATGGAGTGTCCAAACTGCTTGATTGGTTATTTAGCAATTTTAGTGAACTATAAAGATATTGATTTATACATTGATTAATAAATATTAATATATTCTGTCTGGAAATGCTGTAAGACAGGCTTGCTCTGATTGGTGAACTTGCCAGTTCTCTAGTGGCCATAGGGAAGAGAGATGAGCTTGACCTACAGCATAAAAAGAAAATGCATTTGTCTATGGGTGACTCAATTGTTAAGGTGATGACATAGTAAAGATGGTAAAAAGTCTTTCAAGTGCCACTGCCAGTGGTGACAGAAGGTGTATTGTAAATATTTTCAGTGAATATAATTGGGTTTATGTGTATCTGGACACATATTATTTGTCTCAGAAAAACATCAATTTTGTACAAAGGGATTTTAAATTCCTTAGTTTAATATTGGGTAAATTACAGGTCCTTGGACAGAAATACAGGGCAAGACATATTCCAGAGTTTTATATGTGGTTGGAAAAGTGGTAAAAAAGTTAAGTTTTGGTTATATGAAACATGATACACTAATATGGCCCAATCAGCAACTGTACAAGTGGGACAGTTTACTGTACACCCATCACATAAAGGAATTGTGTTGTTTATTGAACAGTTTAGCATGTATTTTCAAAATAAAGTTGAAATGTCTGTAGTAGCTGATCAGTTACTTAAATCAGAGGGAAAAAATCATAGACAGACATAGTCCTGTCCAGAATATGTCCCATATTTGTTGCTGGAAGTGTGAAGGGAGAGTACATTATGCTATTAAATGTTCTTCTTAATTCCAACATAAAAAATCAGAAACAACTTTACATTTGGTGGAGAAGGCTGAACAAGTAAAGATAGGTAGGTATGATACAGAGCGTGTCAGGAAAGACCAAAAAACGTATTTGGGAGAAGTTCTACATGCAGTAGTAGTAATATTGCTATGGATATAGTGTTGTAATTTTAAATATCTTTCCTACATGATCTTATTGTTATCATAATTATACCTTATTGTGGAGAGAGGAGCAAAACTAAACCCATGAAAATTGTTGCCTGTGGAAAATAATGGTTATTCTATGCTGGAAAATGTTCAACACATAGACAACAAAATAACTATGTAAATGGATTAATAAAGAGATATTTGATGAAAATTTTGGCCTTGAATTTGTGGTGGTTAATAAGGACAAAAATCTTGATATCTGGGGCTCTTTTAGAGTATGTTCAGCCTAGATTGCCAAGATAGATGGCGGCCTTCAGATGTTGCAAAAAAAAAAAAAATACTCTGAGTCTTCCTGGAACCTATAGTACTGCCAGCAGCTGCACTTTTAGGCTATGTTCACACGGGTTAACTGCGGGACGTAATTACGCCCCGCAGTTACGCCGTGTGGCTGGGCGGGAGCAGGGGAGGGAGCGGTGGGCCGGCACTTCGCCGGCCCATAGACAATCATTACTAGCGGCGCGTATACGCCGCTAGAAAGTGACATGTCAATTATCTCCCCCCTCGGCGTATTCCCCCGAGTGGGGAGAGGAACGTAATCCATAGTTTCTCACGAGAACTGTGGATTACCGCAATGAATGGGCCGTTTTCAGCCCGTAATTTGCGCACTTCGGCGCATAATTACAGACCAAAATACGGCCCATTTAAGCCTTGTGAACATGGCCTTAGAAGGGAGGGGGAGAAAGCTTTAGAGATGTGGATTGGACTGTCTGGATGACAAGCACTCATCTGTTTTAAACAAAGGGCTGCATTGAGTGCTAGAAAAAGTATTATTTGTATGCAATTGACATATTTTTTTTAAGTATTAAAGTAACATTCTACAGATGATGTAGGGTATTATTATATTATACTCATGCATGCTCGTCATCTGCATTGTGAATATATAGCTGTAATATAGCTTTTAATAATTGTTTACTGTTCTTTTGAATACTTAGAAAACAGGCTGTTTACTGAGTGAGCTTTTTTATGGTCACCAAACAATGTTTTGGTTATTAAATATTAAGAGTGGGCATCTTATCAATCTAGGGGAAATTTATAATCGTAGCTTTCACACAGCGCAGTTTTGGTGCAGTTTAACTGCACTCCAATTATGTGCCTTTATTACCAGCAAGCTTCTTTCACTAATCTAAACTGTTTGGAAAGTGAGTAATCAATTAGTGTGTTTGTAATCCACAAGACCTCAAACACAGTAATTGATTATTTACTTGAAACACCTTTCCGTAGAATTTAGACAACAGAAAGAAGCTTGCTGATAATACAGTTTCATTGTTAAAACTGCACTAAAACTGCGCTGTGTGAAACTACCTTAAGGAACACTAGAAATGAAGTAATAAAATGTTAAATAAATTTATCATAGTCTCCACTGATGTCAACAAAATGTACCACTCTAAATCAGGAAAATAGGTGGGCAGATTGGAATGTTCTTCAGATAAGTAATACATTTCTCTTATGTCTAGATGAAAGTTACAAACACTTTATTTTAAGAACAAAAAACTAATTAAATCATTTAACCCTTAAATTCTTTAACTTTGGCCTAGGGTTGTAGTTTCACCCACAACATTGATGTCAGTGTGTTGTATTATTTTGAGTGCACAACAAATTCACACTGTTATACAAGCTGTACGCTGACTACTTTACACCGTGTCAAGATGTTGTCCCTTGAAAAGATGCAATACAATATTTATAAAAATGTGAGGGTTGCACTCACTTTTGTGAGGTACTGTACATCTCACTATAAGTTCAAGGGTTTTTGGAACTTTTCTGGGACTAGTAGGTTACTGCAGAAAGTGGATCCAGTCAGCCTCCTTTCTCATGCAGGTTCTGTATTGTCACGGGTGGACCTGCGAACCCCGTCCCGGGTCGCAGGCACACCCGTAGTCGCTCTTCCACGCATGTCGGGCAGTGGGCACGCTCACCCTGCTGGCCGGGTCCCTGCCTACTTACCTAGCCGCGCTCCTGCTGCAGCTCCAGTCTCCCGGCGCGCGCGTCCCCGCTCCCTAGGGCGTGCGTGCGCCGGCTCTGTGAAATTTAAAGGGCCAGCGCACCGGTAATTGGGTATTGCCAGTCGCTACCCTTATTTAAGCCTGCCCTTTCCTGAGTCTTGTGCCGGATCTTTAGTGCCATTTGCCTATAGAGAAAGCATTCCTTGAGTCTCGTCTGTCTTACCGTGTACCGTACCGTCCAGCTTCCATCCCTCGACCACGAACCTCTGCCGCCTGTCCTGACCTACTGCCTGTCCCCGACTACGTCTACGTCTAGCGATTCTGTAACACGCTTACCCTTGGCTGCCACTGCAAGCAAGTCACACCAGTGGAAGCGACCTGGTAGTTTTCCGGGCTCTGGTGAAAACCGGGTACTTAGATTCCGCTCCCTGGTGTGGCTTACGCCATCGCTTGTGGTGGTCTAGCGGATCCACTACCTCTGACCGTGACAGTAAGATCCGGCCATGGATCCCGCCAAGACACCTCTGCTGCCCGATGCTGACCTCACCACCATCGAGGCTCAGCAGTCGCAACAGATTGCTCAGCAAGCCCAGCAACTCAGCCATCTCTCCGCCATGATTCTCCCTGCATATCGAGTTAATGGGCAACCAATTCCCAACCGAACGGTCAAAGGTGGCGTTCCTGCTCAACCTTCTTTCCGGGAAAGCCCTGGCCCTGGGCTACCCCCCTCTGGGACAGGGACGACCCGATCACGCCCAACCTTGCTACATTCCTCATCGAGTTCAGGAGTGTTTTCGAGGAACCTGCCCGGGCTTCTTCTGCCGAGACTACCTTGCTAAACCTGCGCCAAGGGGACTCATCTGTAGGCGATTATGCAGTACGTTTCCGCACTTTGGCTTCTGAATTATCGTGGAATGAAGCGGCATTGACTGCCACCTTCAAGAAGGGCCTCTCCAGCCGCATCAAGGATGCCCTGTCCACCCGGGATCTCCCATCTTCCTTGGGTGACCTTATCTCCCTGGCCACTCGGATTGACATCCATTTCTTGGAACGCCAGGAAGAGCTCCGGCAAGAATGAGAACTGACTAGACCCCGTCTTCTCCCTTGTCTGGCTCCAGTATTCCAAAGGCCGCCACAGTTGCCCTCTCTGCCTGCTGCAAAGGAGGCCATGGAAGGGGATAGAGCCCACCTGGAAACGGACACACCGAGGGTACGTGGGAGAGGCGTCCCTAGGTGAGAGCAAGGCCTCTCCTCGTCTGACCATACCCATGACCGTCGGCACTAGGTCAGGTTCCCAGTTTCACGTTTCTGCTTTCCTGGACTCTGGGTCGGCTGGAAATTTCTTGGACGCTGCTCTGGTGTCCCAGCATATCCTCCCCGTGATCCGCCTGGAGAAGCCCCTACTCATCTCCTCTGTCAGTGGAGAGATTCTCAGGGATCCAATTCGGTTCCGCACTGAGCCTCTGGTCTTACAAGTAGGGGTCCTGCACAAAGAGAGACTTGCGTTTTACGTGCTACCCTGCTCTTCCTCGTCCATTCTCCTGGGTCTCCCGTGGCTGCAGCGCCATGCTCCCATGCTCAACTGGCAGATGGACGAAGTCTTGAGTTGGGGTCCGGAGTGTCAGTCTCGCTGTTTGGTGGCACCTCGCCCGGTTCTTACCACTTCTAAGCCTCTGGCGGGCCTTCCCGCTCCGTATCAAGCTTTTGCGGACGTCTTCTCCGAAAAGCAAGCTCAGACATTGCCTCCCCATCGCCCATATGACTGTACTATTGATCTTATGCCCGGGATGTCTCCTCCATGGGGCAGGGTTTACCCTCTGTCGGTACCAGAGACCTTGGCTATGTCTATCTATATCAAGGAGAATCTCCAGAAGGGGTTCATACGCAAGTCCTCCTCTCCAGCTGGGGCCGGGTTCTTTTTCGTGGCTAAGAAGGATGGTACCTTACGTCCTTGCATAGACTATCGAGGGCTCAACAAGATCACAGTAAAGAACCGCTATCCTCTGCCCCTGATCACGGAGCTTTTTGACCGGCTACAGGGTGCCAAGATATTTAATAAATTGGATCTGCGAGCGGCTTACAACCTCATACAGATACATAAGGGTGATGAATGGAAGACCGCCTTCATCACTCGCGACGGGCACTTGGAGTACCTGGTCATGCCCTTCGGACTCTGCAATGCCCCAGCCGTCTTCCAAGAATTTGTCAATGACATATTCAGGGACCTCCTGTACACATGCTTGGTCGTCTACCGGGATGATATTCTGATGTTCTCTCCTGACCTTGAGTCCCATCAAGTTCATGTACGACAAGTCCTCAGACGTCTAAGGGCCAACCGCCTCTATGCCAAGCTCGAGAAGTGTCTGTTCCATCAGCACAGCCTACCATTCCTCGGCTACATCCTTTCCGACAGGGGCCTGCAGATGGACCCCGCTAAGTTGTCTGCCGTCCTACAGTGGCCATGTCCCCTGGGTCTCCGAGCCATACAGAGATTCCTGGGTTTCGCCAACTATTACAGGCAATTTATACCACATTTCTCCTCATTGGTACCCCCCATTGTGGCATTAACCAAGAGGAACACCAATCCAAAGCTCTGGCAACCGGCGGCAGAGGAAGCCTTCACCAAGTTAAAGTCTGCCTTCGCCTCTGCGCCTGTGCTCTCCCGGACAGATACAGAGAAACCGTTTTTCCTCGAGGTCGATGCCTCCTCGGTGGGGGCCGGGCTGTACTCTCCCAGAAATGGCCCAAAGGCAAGACCCTCACTTGCGTTTTTTTCTCTAAAAGTTTTGCCTCTGCAGAAAGGAATTACTCAATTGGTGACCGGGAGTTACGGGCCATCAAGCTGGCCCTGGAGGAATGGCGGTATCTCTTGGAGGGGGCTCGTCACCCAGTCAACATCTATACCGACCATAAAAACCTGTTATATCTCCAAACAGCTCAACGCTTAAATCCACGACAGGCTCGTTGGTCCCTCTTCTTCTCCCGATTTAATTTTCTTATTCATTTTCGCCCTGCGGAACGAAATGTCAAGGCCAACGCTCTCTCCCGAACTTTGGATGTGACTGGGAACGAACCCACTCCACGGCACATTATCCCTCCAGAACGGCTCATCTCTGCCGCGCCCGTAGACCTACAACGCATTCCTCCCGGCAAGACATACGTTCGTCCGGCTCTTCGAAAGAAGATACTGTCGTGGGGTCATTGCTCCCGTATGGCTGGGCACCCAGGGGTGCAGAGGTCTTGCTCCCTCATCTCTCGATTTTACTGGTGGCCAGGTCTAGCTCCTACTACTTCCGATACCCAGCTGTCCTTGGACCCATGTGGCCATGGACTTTATCACGGATCTCCCTCCTTCCTCTGGTAACACCGTGATCTGGGTGGTTACAGGCCGGTTTTCCAAAATGTCTCACTTTATTCCTCTGCCGGGCCTACCCTCAGCCCCTCGCCTTGCCAATTTATTTTTTCAACATATTCCTCGGCACATAGTGTCGGACCGGGGTGTCCAATTTGTCTCTAGATTCTGGAGCTCTCTCTGTAACCAGCTACAAGTGAAACTGGACTTCTTCGACCTATCACCCCCAGTCTAATGGGCAAGTGGAGAGAGTTAATCAGACCCTAGGCTTCAACCTGTGCCACTTTGTCTCTGTGCGCCAGGATGATTGGTCTAATTTGTTACCCTGGGCTGAGTTTTCCCCGGAGCTGCTCCTTTCTTCATTGTCTCGGGCGACATCCCCGTCCACCCCTCCCCCTTTATGTACCCTCTGAGGTCCCTGCCGTGGAGGAGCTGGTCCAGGACCTGACAGCTATCTGGAAGCAGAGCACCATTCTCAGCTCCAGGCTTCCGCTCGTACCAAGGCGCAAGCTGACAAAAAGCGAAGACCCCCGCCGATCTTCTCTCCTGGTGACAAGGTGTGGTTGTCGGCTAGATATATCTGTTTCAAGGTTCCCAGCTATAAGCTTGGGCCCCGGTTCCTGGGTCTGTTCGAGGTGCTTAAATGCATAAACCCAGTGGCATACAAGCTCCGCCTTCCTCCCACTATGCGGGTCCCGAACTCCTTCCATTTCTCTCTTCTGAAACCAGTCATCCTAAATCGCTTCTCTCGGGTAGTTGCTCCTCCCACTCCTGAGGCCGGTGCCACCAATGTCTTTGCAGTAAAGGAGATTCTGGAGATGAGGAGGGTCAGAGGGAAGCAGTTTTGCCTCATTGACTGGAAGGGGTTCGGGCCCGAAGAGAGGTCCTGGGAACCAGAGGACAATATTCTGGACCGTAATATTATTCAGAAGTTCCTTCAGGCCAGAAAGAGGGGGAGGCCGAAGGGGGGGTACTGTCACGGGTGGACCTGCGAACACCATCCTGGGTCGCAGGCACACCCGTGGTCCCTCCACGAACGGCACCGCTTCCCGCATGTCGGGCAGCGGGCACGCTCACCCTGCCGGCTGGGTCCCTGCCTACTTACCCAACCGCGCTCCTGCTGCAGCTCCAGTCTCCCGGCGCCCGCTTCCCCACTCCCTAGGGCAAGCGCGCACTGGCTCTGTGAAATTTAAAGGGTCAGCGCACCGGTAATTGGGTATTGCCGGTCACTGCCCTTATTTAAGCCTGAGTCTTGTGCCGGATCTTTAGTGCCATTTGCCTATAGAGAAAGCATTCCTTGAGTCTCGTCTGTCTTACCGTGTACTGTACCGTCCAGCTTCCGTCCCTCGACCACGAACCTCTGCCGCCTGTCCTGACCTACTGCCTGTCCCCGACTATGTCTACGTCTAGCGATTCTGTACCACGCTTACCCTTGGCTGCCACTGCAAGCAAGTCACGCCAGTGGAAGCGACATGGTAGTTTCGGCGGGCTCTGGTGAAAACCGGGTGCTACTTAGATTCCGCTCCCTGGTGTGGCTTACGCCATCGCTTGCGGTGGTCTAGCGAATCCACTACCTCTGACCATGACATGTATGATGTTTTATAGGCACCTTAACACTTAGCCTGAGATGGTGGATGCTTTCTATTCTCTTGAACTCACCATCTTCTTGCTCCTAGCATTAGGCTAGCCAAATTATGAAACAATGTTTTTTTACTCTCTGCCAATGAACTCTGTAATCACTAATTCCACTCCAGTGTTAGTGCTGTGGCCACCTCACCCTTGTACCACATGCTGTACACAACATCTTACATCAGCTGCAGTCTTTCCACTGGTTCTAAAGGAAGGGATTAACACTCCAAATGCCATCAGAGCAGGAAGAATTTGATGTGATTTCAGATCATGATTGCCTTGGACAATGAAACAAAAGCTTTATTTTATGTCACAGAAGCCATTCACTTTACCAGATTTTGAGCATTTATAGATGGTTCAGAGTTCTTCAAGGACAGATAATATTCCACCGGGTATGCTGTATTCACCCAACACTAAGTAATAATACAGAAACCTCTCCCACCAGGGAAATCTGCATAGGAGGTAGAGATAATGGCACTCGCTGAAGCATACTTGCCAACGTTGGAATTGGGGCATTAAGAAGATTTTAACGTGCGGTGTGTCCTCTTGTTGTTGAGCCACACAATTTCACAAAAAGTCACGTCCACTCCACTTAACTGTGTAACAGCTCTGTAAGAAAGCTAAATTAGGGATTTGGCAACACCCAGCTTTCCTGGACATTGGAGAGCCTATTCAGCATCCAGAAGGGCTGTGCCTGAACCCAAACCATTACACTACAACTAGGGATGAGCGAATAGATTCTAACGAAATGGAATTCGTTTAGACTTTCAGGAAAAATTTGATTCTGAATGAAGCCGAAGTTCATAGTGATTTGTGGTAACGAATCTAAAATGGCCGCAAGCAAATGGCATGACATGGGGGAGAAAACTATGGGAGGAAGAAAGGAATGCCCTCAATGACATGTGCAAACATGCAGCCAATCAGCAACCGGTCAGCTTCTGTGATGTCTCAGCCCTATTAACAGGGCAGCCATGTTAAATTCTGCCACTTGTCACTGTGTCTCGTATGCACAAGCATCTCTATGTAGCTGCACTAGAATGCACCCTGAGCACAATACTTCCGATTTTAGAGTTACTGAGGAGAAATACCTTTCAAATACACAGGTGTGTGTCATATACATACCTGTTTCTGAAACAGCGTTTTTTTATTTTGGGATATTGCTATTTGTGACAAAGACTTAATTTTTTCACTTATTGTGGGGAACTCTGTGTCAAATCCACTGTGTGTATGTCTCCTCTACACACATCTGAAATCCATTCATTTCAGTCTGTATGGATATTGCTACCTGTGGCAAAGAGTAAATTTTTTCCCTTATTGTGGTGATTATGTTAAGCGCTGATACATGTAGAGCCCCCCGAAAGAGAGAGTGGCGGCAGTAATTTTGCATTGATGTCAATGATCATTTTGCCCTTCCTTTGATCCGTCAGTGTATGCTTTCAATCCATCAGTATTGTAATCATCAGTATTTTAATCCATCAGTATTACTAAAGCCAAATGAAACAGGAGTTGATCCAAAAAAGAGATAACACATAAATTAAATATTTGTATGTCTTCTGTGTTTTTTATCTACTCCTGCTTATGGCTACCTAAACATCAGAAAATCCTGATGCAAACAAAGGACCATGTCATACTGGCCTTACGGCTTCTCCAAAGACACAATCGGTTGTGTTTGTCTTTTTCATTACATCTAACAGATTAAAAGAATGAGAAAAGCGAACAAAGTGGCAACGTCATAGAGTGGTGGAGGGTGGAAACAGCATAAGGAAACCACAGGTAGGTAAAGTGAGTAGTTTACAGAGTGGAACAATGACAGATTGTGGAGGTGACAGAAGCATGAGTAGTTTACAGAGTGGCACAATGACAGATTGTGGAGGTGGCGCAGCATGAGTAGGCCACAGATTGGCACAATTGCACAGTGTGGAGATGGCAGCAGCAACAGCAGCATCAGGCCGGAGAGAGTGGCACAATTACATAATTTTGAGGTGGCGGCAGCTACGTGACATAATGAGGAGATGGTGGCAGCAGTAGCAGCAGCAGCATCAAGCCAGAGAGTGACATGGTGACATAACCTGGAGGCGACAGCAGCAGCAGCATAACCTGAGAGCTGAGTGGTGAGGTGACAGCAGCATCAGAAGGCAACATAATGGCCCAGTGAAGAGTGGGGGGTGGGTGGCAATACCAGTACCTGGTCAAGATGGTGGGTGGTATATGGAGCAGCTGGCAGCAGATGTGTGGCATCAGGCGGGTGGCAGCATCAGAATAGTACCTGAATTATCTTGACAAAGGTGAATCTCTCCACATTTCGGGTAGACAAGCGAGTTCTCATTGGGGTAACTATGGCCCCCACTGCACTGACTCTCCACCTCGGCTTGGCACCACTTGAAAAGGGAGGGACTGCAGTACCACCAACTTGGCAGGGGCACAGTGAGCTTCTGCGGCATAGGATGGCTGGACGCATACTGCTGTCTCTTGGCAATCGCCTCAGTGAAAGACTGTTGGGGCGATGAGTGGCGACGAGCAGGAGCATCTGGACCGATAGATGATGGGAAAGACAGACCACTCCCTACGGCAGAGGTGGTGGAGCCTTGACTGTCTGAAACGGGATACGTGCCACTGGGTGCTGCTGCTGTTGCTGCGGCAGGATGGACCACCACATCTGAGACACATTTCTCCCAGGACACTAGATGGTGTTGCTGCATATATTGACGCAGGGCTGTGGTACCAACATTAGGTCCTAGGCCACACTTCACTTTCTGCTTACAGATTCTACATATTCCCATGTATTTCAAAGGTGTTTCACTTTATAAGTGACAAAATTAACTCTTTGGTGCAGAGAACAATATCCCAAAATAATTACCTGCCTGTATCGGAGATGTGTGTATATGAGAAATACACACACTGTATTTCAAAGATAGTTCATCACAATAAGTGAAAAAAGTAACTCTTTGTAGCTCTACATGTATCAGCGTTTAACAGAACAGGTTTGGTCATAATCTATGGAATCATCTGATGATGGGGTAAAAGGAAGGAGCTCTTTGATGCTAGAGTGGTTTCTTGGACCTCTGCTCAGTTCTTTCTAGCATATACTCCAAGAAAGGAGAGGATTCCAGCTGGTAGAGTATCCACGATTTATTCCATATTTAAGCCACAGGACAGTGAAAAAAGCATTACACGCCAATGCGTTTCAAATCCCACAGGATTCTTGTTCACAGCATAAAATGCTTACAACTAACACACAAATATATATAGTTAAAAGACTCACATCACATAATCACATGATCCTGGGCGTTACTCAAAACATTAACCCTAGGATAACTAACACGGATTTAAACATGGGCAATGCTTTTTTCACTGTCCTGTGGATTAAATATGGAATAAATCGTGGATACTCTACCCGCTGGAATCCTCTCCTTTCTTGGAGTATATGCTTGTCATGTCGGGGCGTTGACTGGCGGCCTTTCTGCGCGGATCTGAGAACCACGCCAACCCGGGCAATGATCAGAAGTAAGGCGAAGAAGTGCATGCTTGCACTGAGGCACAACGGTGAATATACAGAGGGGTAAGCGACAGCATATGAATTTTTGTCTGTATCAGTTCTTTCTAGCTGGAGTTGACATTACCCTGTCGGGCTGCATTCCCACTGGGTCAGTTTTGACCCCGTAACTGCCCAGATAAGTGAAGTGTGAAACGATTCTAAGAGCGGCATCTGTCATATGCATGTTATACTAAATCACAGCATTGTTTCAATGCTAAATCACACTCCCTATGCATATTTCTGCATGGCACACTGTTGTACAACACCATACAGGCTCTTTGCAGCAAGGAAATAGCTGTTTTTTTTAATGCGATTCATCACAAATAAATTCTAAACGAACCGAATTTTTGGGAAAAATTCAACGAATCAGCTGAATCAAATTTTTTTAGAAATTTGCTCATCTCTAATTATAACCAATATTTCTACCATACAGTAATTATATAGTGGTAGGTACCAGTGTACACAGACTTTACACTGCCACCATACAGTAACCATATAATGGTAGATACCAGTGTACACAGACTCTGCAGGCATTTGAATGACCACAGTGCAGTTTTATCTAGGGACTCACTTCTATGATTGGAATTTTTATTTTTCCCTTTTCTTCCCCATCCTGTCCAGACCACCATGATGACCTCTCATGGCTAGGACTTGTACCTGCAAAATTTATCATACAAACATCTTAGAATTCTATTTTTTTCAGCGCTTCCCTACCTGTGGCCACCTATGTACAAACTCCACATGGAGTGATAGGTAGGGAGATTATGTTGTGATAGGTGGAAAGGTTATGGAGATTGTATTTTGTGTTGGCACTAGGATGCATAACAGAATGGTGGGGAGTGGTGGGAGAGAGGAGTACAGAGCACAACTTACAATCTTGTTGGGGACGGCATAGGATCACCCCCCTGTAGATTGTGCTGCGGCCGTGGTCTGTACCGCTCAGAATCCTATTGTGCAGGTTGAACTCCATACCCTGTACTCCCAGAAGATCAGCCACAAGCATGACCTTCAGGGGTTCAGGAGATGAGTTAGTACTGTCATGTTTATACAGGTTTCCCCATTGGACTATGTTAGATCAACGTTGGATTAATTTCTTTAATAAAATAGTGAAAGAGGGTTGTAGTCCAGGAGTGTTTATTTAAATACAAGGTTTTTGTTCAATTTGTGTCTCTTTTTTTCCATTTAGTTCCAGTGTTAGCAGTGGGGGAGTCTGACAGATGCCTCTCCATTACTATTGCTGAAGCTTGGTGTCAGCCAGCAGTAGTTTTTGTGACCTCAGGCTGACACTAACCCCGGGTCACTATTAGCCCATTTCCTAATGCACCAAGGGGACTGAGAAGAGCTGGTAACCATCAGGAACAGACCCTCTAATGTGAGTCCGCTTCTGAAGTGGCTGTGGGATGGAATTTTTAGAGTGGGCAGGGACCAGTGTTAATGGACATTCCCATTCTAATAGCATCAGACTGAAGCTTACTCCAGAAGCGGACAATTACATTAGATGGTCCGTTTCTTACAGTAACCTGGCTCTTCGCAGTACCCCTGGTGCATTAGGAAGTGGGGTAATAGTAACATGGGGTTAGTGTCAACCTTGGGGTGACAAAAACTAATACTGGACCCCACTATATTTATTTTTTTCAAAAATCATTTATTTATTTAGATTCCTAAAGTGGGCAACTCTTGTAATCATTACAGTGGTTTCTCATGTTTAGATTCTCATTAAATAAATACATTTTCAGAAAAAAACAACTATCAGAATGGGAAGAACCATTGATACTGGTCACTTCCCATTCTAAAAATACCAGCCCGCATCTGCTCCAGAAGCAGACAATCACCTTAATCAGGACACTTTGGACAAACTCTTCCCAGTTCCTCTGGTGGGTTGGGTACTGGGGAAATAGTGACAGTGACATGGGGTTAGTGTCAGCCTTGGGCAACAAGAAACACCGCTGGTTGACACCAAGCCCAAGCAAAAGTAATGAAGAGGCATCTGTCAGACATCTCCACAAAAAATCACTGGAAAAAAACACACACACACACACAGATGCAAAAAAACACCTTTTATTTAAGTAAACACTCCCCAACTACAACCCTCTTTAAACATTTAATTTGAAAAAAATAGATCCAAGGTTGATCCGAAGTCCATCGTATCTGAATTAGTCAAAATAAGAACCTGTAAAAAATAAACATTACACACATACAGATAGGCTGGATACCCTATCTAGCATCAAGGAAAGTTGGGTGACACTCATTGCCCACAGGTAACATCCAGCTTTCCATGATAGACTGGATGCCACCTCTGGGGATGGAGTGTCACCCAGCTTTCCTGGTTGCTGAATAGGCTATTACCATAGGCAATCGCCAGAGAGGCAGCAGCTGTGCGGATTTATGCGTTGTCGGTAGTGTTGTTGTGCAGCGCACTGGCGTGGATGCAGTGCCGCTGTGTCGCCAGATTGTGTTAGATGGCACAGAAGTGGTGGCCCAGGGAGAACTGGTGCTGTATGGGTAAAGAGTCTGACAGAGCAGGGCTGGTGCTATATGATTATAGACGCTACTGCTGAGCAAGCTTATGGGCTATGGTGCTTAGATTCTAATACTGATACAACATCTGAGGTTGCTTTATTTCATGACAGTGTAAGTGAAAGTGGTGCTTCAAGTAATTCATCTGAAATAATTACCAGTGGTACGGGAAAAAGTGCAGCCCCTGTAACTGCACAACCCCCTCAAAACAATTTAATGTGGACACCTATGATGTCATTCTTCCTAAGTCAAAGTGATTTTACTGCTACCACCGGCATAAATGTTGATGTCAGTAATTTTTCACCACTGGATTTAAAAAAAAAAAACTGACCAAGTGGAGGACCATATTTTAAAGGAAACAAATGTGTATGCAACACCACAAACAAACCCTCATCTCATTATGCTAAGATGTGGATGACCACACATATAAGAGAGCTAAAAATATTTGTGGGTCTAATCCGTAACATGGGGGTCTTAAAAAAATCAAATGCCATACATGCCACCCCAATGTATTCTGGTATTATGTCCCGAACCAAGTAGTTTCATAGTTTCATAGTTTGTAAGGCTGAAAAAAGACAAGACGTCCATCAAAGTCACCTGCTGTGCTAAGGTTTGATCAGGAAGGCAAAAACCCCCAATGGTATAACCAATTGTTCTCATGTAGGGAAAATTCCTACCGACTCCAATCTGGCAATCAGAAAATCCCTGGTTAAATGACCATCTCCTGAATCCTAGACACTATAACTTGTTATTTTTATTACGCTCCAGAAAGCATCTAAACCATTTTTAACGCCGTTTTGAATTCACCATGACAAGTCCCTCTGGCAGAGAATTCCATAGTCTCCCCTGCTCTTACAGTAAAGAATCCCTTTTTATGTTATGTAGAAACTTTTGCTCCTCAAGACGTAGATGGGTGCCCCATTATTCTATATACAGCCCTGGGTAAAATAAATCTTGGGAGATATCTCTATATTGACCTTTGATGTATTTAAACATATTTATTATTCCCCCCCTAGCCGTCTTTTTCTTTCACTAACAAAGTAACCCTAATCTTGCAAATCTTTCTGGGTACTGTAGTCCACCCAGCTCCATTTATTATTTTTGATGCCCGCCTTTGTTACATGTTCTAGCACTACAATGTCTTTCCTGTGCACTGGTTCCCAAAACTGTACACAATATTCATGTTGGTCCCTACCAGTGACTTGTATAATGGGAGAATAATGTTCTCATCATGTGCCTCTAGCATTCCCCTTTTAAATTCACCCCATGATCCTATTAGCCTTGGCAGCTGCTGCCTGACATTGGCTGCTACAGTAAGTTTACTTGTCCACTAGGATTCCCAATTCCTTCTCCATTTCACTTTTACCCAGTGTTTTTTATCCATTTACATGTAATCATGTAATGTGATTTTTTCCTCCCCATGTGCATAACCTTGCTTTAACTGTATTAAACCTCAGTCTGGCCATTTTCCCTGCCCATGCCTCCAACTTATCCAGATCCCTATGTAATAACACATTATCCTCTATTGTGTTGATTACGTTACAGAGCTTAGTATCGTCTGCAAAGATCGATATTCTACCGTGTAATCCCTTACTGTGTAAGTACAAAATAGTTATTTGATTTCTGAATATTAATGACAAACTGCAGGTACCCCTTTCCTGTCACTAATGAATTTTAAAGGGTGTCTCTTTTTCTGACAGTTTATACTCCTCAAATTGAAAAATATAGAGTGAAAATACATGTTATGTGAAAGCACCACTAGATACAACTCTGCACATAGACAGTTTTTACACCAGTGTGCCACTGTTTAGAGCCCTGCATTGTGCACTGGAGCCTGTGGTACAATATGAAGGAATTGGTAGGGATTACCAGAGAGGGCGTCATGCATTTCTCAAAGTAAGGAAGTGTTGGCACTGATATTTGGTGACCACAAGGATGTGTACATGATCAGCACTATTCATTCAAGTGGACCACAATCAGTTAGAGAACATGGGGCTTCTGCAGAAAAACATCAGCCGGTGTGCATGATTGGTTACTAGTGTTGAGCGATTGCGTTGGCTATCGAGATCGAGCGATAGTCGTAGTCGGATCCGCTATCTGATAAGGTTTTTCATTAGTGAGCATCGATTATGACGATTACCATTAAAGTCTATGGGAGAGCAACAACTCCTTCATTTATTACCACCCAAACAAGGCTGGAGAAGCTGAAAATAACCATCCACAACAGTCGAAATGGATACGTGCTTACACTTAGCAACACACTTAGGTTATATAAAAGTCACAGAACCTATCAATTCCCCTGTGGTGAATATAGAAATTGCTGTTTAAAGATTTACGTGGTGCTGCGTCAATGAACAAAGCTGGGGTGCGCAAATCAAAAAACATGTATCTGTTCATGTTTTTCGATAATACCCCCAGTAAAGCACGTATTTTTTGCACCTTTCCAATCACCTGTGGTGGACTGCAATATGAATTACTGATTTAAGATTTACGTGGATACTGCGTCAATGAACAAAGCTGGGTGCGCAAAAGTCAAAAAACACGATCTGTTATGTTTTCGTATAATACACGTATTTTTAATGCACCTTCAATTCACCTGTGGTGACTACTACGAATTGCTGTTTTAAGAATTACCGTGGATGCAGCGTCCAATGAACAAAGCTGGGTGCGCAAAAGTCAAAAAACACGTATCCTTTATGGTTTTCGTATAATACACGGTTAATTTTTGCACCTTTCAATTCACACTTGGTGACTATAGAATTGCTGTTTTAAAGATTTACGTGGTCTGCGTCATTGAACAAAGCTGGGTGCGCAAAAGTAAAAAAACACAAATCTGTTATGTTTTCCGTATAATAAACACGGTATTTTTTGCACCTTTCAATCCACCTGTGTGCTAAATAGAGATTGCTGTATTTAAAGATTAACGTGAAGCTGCGTCAATGAACAAAGCTGGGCGCAAAAGTCAAAAAACACGTAATCTGTTATGTTTCGTATATAGACGGTATTTTTTTTGTCACCTTTCAATTCACCTCACCTGTGGTACTATAGAATTGGCTGTTTTAAGATTTAAACGTGGATGCTGCGTCAATGAACAATGCTGGTGTGCAAAAGTCAAAAAACACGTAACTGTTTATGTTTTGGTATAATAAACTGTAATTTTTTGCACCTTTCAATTCACTGGGTGAATATAGAATTGCCTTGTGTTTAAGATTTACGTGGATGCTGCGTCAATCAACAATGCTGGGTGTGCAAAAGTCAAAAAACACGTAAGGCTATGTTCACACGGCTTTAATTGCGGGACGTAATTACGCCCCGCAATTACGCCGTGTGGACGGGGGAGGGCGGGGCGGAGCGGGGGAAGTAAGCAGGGTGCCCGGCACTTTCGCCTTCCCATAGACCTATCACTGCGTACGGCGCGTATACTCCGCTAGAAAGTGACCATGTCTATTATCTCCCCGCCCGGCGTATTCGCCGGGCGGTGAGATGAGAAAAAAACACTAATCCATAGTTCTCTATGATAAACTGTGAATTTCCGTAATGAATGGGCCGTTTTCGGCCCCTTAATTGTCCACCTACAGTCGGCGCGTAATTACGGACCGAAATACGGCCCATTATTAAGCCGTGTTGAACATGGCCTACCTGTTATGTTTTTCGTATGATACACAGTATTTTTTTGCACCTTTTTCATTCACCTGTGGTGAATATAGAATTGCTTGTTTTAAGATTACGTGGATGCTGCGTCAAGAACAAACCTGGGTGTTGCAAAAGTCAAAAACATGTAACTGTTATGTTGTGGTATAATAAACGGTATTTTTTGCACCTTTCAATTCACCTGTGGTAAATATAGAATTGCTGTTTTAAGATTTACGTGGAGTTGCGCCAATGAAAAATTTGCTGGGTGCGCAAAAGTCAAAAAACACTAACTGTTATGTTTTCGTATGATACACGGTATTTTTGGCAACAAACAACCTGTGCTGACTCAAGATTGCTGGAATTGTAATTTAACTGCAAGGTGGATATATCAACAGTCACAGGAGTAATGGGTAAAATTAAAATGAACACATATCTGATATGTATACTGATAATAAAAGTGGAGCTTTGCACCTAACAAAGAGACCTGCAGTTACTAGAAATGATGTGTATCCAATATAAGTTCAGGCTGCCCAATATCCAGGAAATTTTCAATAGCAAACTGTTAATAATAAAGATATTCCACTACAATGCCCTACACTAAGTCTTGGTGAACTTTATTCCAGTGTTCTTTATAGATAGAGCTTGTCTGTGTTCGCCCGCGGGCCCCCTCCCCTGCTCCCCCCGCCCTGAATTTACAGCTGTAGATGCTGCTTTAAAATTCTCTAGCTAACTACATAAAATCTTCAAATCTCTAATATAACTAAATTGGAAGGATCACAGCTAATAGTAGAGGTTTCTCTGTGCAGAAATAGACTAATTTCGCTGAGCTGTTTGGCCACAGGCAGAGCGCAGGTCCTATCCCTATGAGACGCTGAGAGACACTGAGGCTGAAACAGGAACGCTGTTCTATGTAAAAACAGGGTCATGTGATTTTTCCAGCCAATCGCAACCATACACATCCCAGTCATGACGTCGCACACACATCTCACCCTGCTCTATTCTGTAATCTGATTTGCTGGCCGCCAAAATTACAGGAAGCGCCGAAAAAGGCGCAATCTTAATAGATGATGCACAGATTTTAACCTTAATTATCGCATGATCTGGAAATTTCGATCAACAAAAACCTTGCCGATTTCAACTTTGTCGATAAAAATCGCTCAACACTATTGGTTACAGCAAGTTTATGGAGGGTGGATTTGTGTGACCAGATGTTAAAGCCTTCTCTGGTTAAAAGAAACCATAGCGTGGTATAAAAAAGTGGTATAAAAAATGTGGGTCGCGGGGGTACCTGTAACAGTTCCCTTTTCATTCTAAATTTGTGTTCTGAAAGCCAGTGGGTTCTCCTTTACTTTAAGCCCTGTCGTGTGTCCAGACATAATATTAGGGCTACAATGGAGATATTTCTGAACACAGAAGATCAGCGTGATACATATTGGGGTGCATTTCTTCATTTCATTGTAGATTGCTAAAATGTATTTAAATTGACACCCTTGTTCATTTTTTCACCTGTTTTGCATTAATTTTAGCAAAAAAAACCTGTGGGGCCATACCCTCTATATATTTAGATTAATAGAGGAAGCTATATAGTTTTCAAAATGGGGTCATTTCTGGGGAGTTTATATTGTTTAGGCAGCTTAATTCCTTTTGAAATGTGCAAAAGAAATAATAACATTTTCAAGCTAAATTTGTGTTCTGAATGTCAGTGGGTGCTCCTTTACCTTAGGGCCTGTTGTGTGACCAGATATATTAATAGGACTACAATGGAGATATTTCTGAACACAAGAGAAACAGGATTATACATTTTGGGGTGCATTTCTTCATTCTTATGTACATTGTCCAAAATGTATTTTTACACCTGCTTTGCATTCATTTAAGCAAAAAACTGTGCAGCCGAAATACTTTATATATCTCTTGATAAATACAGGAAGGGGTGTAGTTTTCAAAATGGGGTAATTTACCTTTAGAAATATCCAATGGGACTAGTAATTGTAACTATCAGTGAAAGTGTATCCAGTGGACCACCACAGGCAATAGTATAAGCCGCCCCAGGGAGCAGAGTCTAAAGGGCTGCTGGTTTTCACCAGAGCCCACTACAAGGTGGGATGGACTTGCTGCAGCTGATGACACCAAGGTTGTTACCCCTGGTGCGACTTGCCTGTGGTGGCGGGCGAGGTATACGTGCTACAAAATCGCTAGGCAGGCTCGTAGTCGGGGACAGGCAGAAGTGTCAGGGCAGGAGATTCCACCAAAGACAACAGGGGTATGTGTGTGCCCACATCCTGACATGTGGTTCACAAGGGTACCCAGAACAGTACCCTCTCCTTTGCCTCCCCCTCTTTCTTGCCTAAAAGAACTTTTCAGGAAGTACACAATCCAAGATGTCGTCCTCCGGCTATCAGTCCTTTTATCCAGCCCAAACCCCTTCCAGTCAACTAGAAAATGTTGTCTCCCCTAATCATCTTCATGGCCAGGGTCTCTTTTACTGTAAAGACATTGGTCGTATCAGTTCCGGGAGATGGGGGTGGGAGGACGGCCTTTCAAGAGAAACAATTGAGGACCACTGGTTTCAGCATTGAGACATGGAAGGAGTTTGGGATGCACATCGTGAGAGAGAGCTGGAGCTTATAGACAACAGGGTTAATGTTTCTCAGCACTTCAAATTTCCCCAGAAACCGAGGACCCAGCTTGTAGATGGGGATCTTTAGTCAGATGTGTCTAGCAGACAACCACACCTTTTCACCAGTAGTGAAGGTTGTGGCAGGTCTTCTATTTTTGTCTGCTTGAGCCTTCATTTGTGTGGATGCCTGTTGCAAGGATTTGTTGGTCTCACTCTAGATGGACGAATTGTCCTGGACCAGGTCGTCCACCGAGGGGATGCCAGATGGCATAGACACTGGAAGTGTTGGGCAGAGATGCTGTCCATAGACTATAAAAAATAGTGAGGCGCCAGAAGAGTCTGAATCTGGGGAGTTGTAAGAAAATTCCACCCAGGGCAACAAGCTGGACCAGTTGTCTTGACACGATGAGACGAAATGATGCAATTGCCCAGGACCTGGTTGAACCTCTCAACTTGACCATTAGCCTGAGGATGGTAGGCAGAGGAAAAATCCAATTTTATCTGGAGCTGGGAGCACAGAGCATGCCAGAATCTTGATACAAACTGGAAGTTGGAATCTGTCTAAAACTGACACTAAACCATTCCAAATGACATCAACAGAAAATACACATTGTAGTTCATACAACATTTATTTTCAGTGGCCGGTATTTTACTTTTAACAAACTTAGAACATGTTCATTCTTTGGTCATATTCCACATGGAAAGCGGATGTAAATTTACTATTGATGTCAATGAGGATGGCTAAATACCACGTGTAAAATGTGTCCCAAATAGGGATGAGAGATATTATTGCCAAAAGTTGAAATCGACACGGTTTTTAGGCTTATCGGAAGTTTTCGATCACACAACAGTTTAGGTGACAATCTTACAGATAATCTATTACTACTCGCGGCCATTTTTAGCGTTTCCTGTAATTTTGGCGGCTTGCCCAATCATCTCCGAGGATTGAGGGGGGGTAAGGAGGGATGTAAACATCCACCAATTTGCGGTGTATGGATCTCATTGCATGCAAAAATCACGTGATCGTTTTATCTATGTAAACTGCATCTTATGTTTGAGATCATTCTCGGCTACACTGCCCCATCTTCACCAGAAGGACGTGGTCTGTCTGCGTTTTAATCACTATAGTGTTTTAACTGTGAGAGATAGTCTCTTCAATACAAGAAATCATCCAACCTTACCTAACAGCTTAGAATAGAGTTAGATCAGAGAATTTCACTTCTTATTTAGTTAGAGAAAGTTTTAAGGATATCTACTGGAGTGTGTAGCCGCGGGACTGCAGGTGTAGGGGGGTCGGCAGCAGGAGAGGCTTTTGAAAGGATGGGAGATATTTTGCAGTCAGGGTGTTTGTGATATTGAATTGAATAGCCTTGTTTTTTACCACTTTTTCTGCCAGCAGACTTCTGATAGGAGGTGAAATTGTCTCTGTTTTTTCAGTTCTATTCAATCACTGCGTGTCTGTGTTTCCAAAATCTGGCATCAACTTATACCTATACCTTTTAAATAGTGTTATTGAAAGTCCGTGCTTGTTTGCCGCAACGAAACCCTATTCACCTTGGCTCCAGTATTGCTGTCTATTTGCAGCCATTTACTCCTGGCTTACCACCCAGTTATTTTCCCCCTGAGAAATACTTATCCACATCAGCGCCTCTCTCCTTCCCTCAAAACATGTGTTATACACACACCTCTCCTTTACCTTTTCTAAATACCCACAATCCACATGCTCACATATTGCTGCAAAAACGCGGCTCATTACTCATCACTGAACCATCTCGCTGTATCTTTTCTTTCTCCTGCTTCTTTGCCTGCAGGATGAATCTCTCTTAGCCCCGGCCCACCCTCCATTTACTGCTCATCCCACCTCCTCCTCCAAAGAAAACCATGCTAACCTAAATTTCTATTCGAGTACAATCTTTTCCAGTCCTTTGAATGTGTATGTGGAACGCCCGATCGCTCTGCAACAACCTCATGCCTGTTCATGACTGTTTCTCTCCAACTCCTCAACCATGCTAGCCCTCACAGAAAAATGGCTCAGCCATCTGACACGCTTCCCTTGCCGCTCTCACCTATTGGCGGGGCTACACTTCACCACATCCCCAGCCCGGAAACAGGCCGGTGGAGGAGTTGGTTATTTTCTCTCCACACTGCACTTACCAGTCCTTTCTCCTTGACACCCTCACTCACTTTCCCCTCCTTTGAGGTCCACACCTTCAGACTCTTTCAGCCTTTTTCCCTCAGGACTCGGTTCTGTACAGGACCCTCCGGCTCTCCCTCGCTAGTTTCTGGATCACTATGCGGCGTCGGCTCCTCACTTCCTCTCTTCTGAAAATACCACTCTCATCATGGGTGACTTTATCCTTCCTCCTATTGATGACCCCAGTTCTCCTCTGCTCTCAGATCATTTCACTAACCTCTTCTCTAGGCCCTCTCGAGTTTATCTAACTTCTCCCAACCACAAGGATGGGAACTATTTGATTGGTTTCTGTAAAACGTTCCCAATTCTCTAACTGTAATAATTTCTCTTAACAATCTCTTGATCACAATCTATATTTCCTTCACTAATTACTAATTCTCACCCATCTCTGGGACACCCTGCCTGTTCCCAATTCAGAAATATCATCCATGAAACACTCAGGAATTCACAGAGACATACAGTCCTCACTGCCCACAGAATCTCCTCCTCTCCTGCCCTGACATGGGCCGTCCAAAAAAATATTAATGAAAAACTCTCTTTACCCACCCTGGACACATTGACACCGACTCACACAACCGTACCACAGCGTTCAGACACCCACGCCATGGCACAACGCCTCAGGACTCGCCTCTGACAGCGATGTCCAGATGTGCGGAGCGACTGTGGAGGAAAGTCAAAGTACTGCAGACTTTCTCACTACAATTTTTGCTCACGGACTAGTGTTTGAGCGATTGCGTTGGCTATCGAGATCGATCGATAGTAGATAGTCGGCCGACTATCGATAAGTTTTTTCGATAGTGAGCATCGATTTTGCGCCGATGACCATGAAAGTCTATGGAGAAGCAACAAACACCTTCATTAATACACCCAAAAAGCTGGAGAAGATGAAATTAATCATCCACAACAGTTCAAATGGATACGTGTACATCTTAGGCAACACTCTTAGGTTATAAAAGTCACAGAGATAATAAAAAGTCCACAGACCAATTTACTACTACCTGTCTTGTACCACAGCCTGACCCTTAAACCTGACTTCACCCACACAAATTAAAAAGTGCCAGAAGGCAGATGATTTGAACCATCATGTTACTTGAACTGGACATTGAATATCCCTGTTCCTGGAACGCAGCATGAGGCCCCAAACCTGCATGACCCCCACAATTTAAAAGTGCCGGAAAAGGTGTCTTTCAACCACCCTTATAGTTAAAATGGACATTGGGACTCATACCTGGTCCTGGGCCAACAGCATGAGCCCCAAAACCTTGCATGACACCCACATTATAAAAGTGCCGGAAAAAGGAGTTTTCAACCCCATTTTAGTTGAATGGACATTGACCTTATAACCTGTCCTGGGGCCACAGCATGACCAAGGCCGGAGTGACAGTGGGTGCGGTGAAAGCCAGGCTGGCGTCCGTCATCTATTATCACGCAGGTTAAAATGCCCTGATGAAAGCGAGCAACGAAAACTGTCGTGTGAAGAAGTGTGCGGATGCGGAAGATGTGAGAACTCCAGCTTTCTGTACCCAGCAATACCTGCGGTAGCGTTGACCCTCCGTATTGTGTGTGGACCAATTGAGCTTTACTTGGAATACTGGTGGTTATCGGCTCCTGTTACCAAACAGGTGCCTTTATATTGGCATTCTTATTCTCATTTTACTCAACGGCTGGAGGACATATGGTCTCTGTACTTTTTCTCTTGTCCGTGCTCCATAAACTCCATGTCCTTGAACTTAACTACATCTGGTCTAGTTTTTCTGTACCTCATTGTACAATTCAGAGGAAATTTTTTGTCAAACAGACTATTTTGTTCATGCAAGTTTTTTAGTACTTTTAATTCTAGAAACACTTTTTTAAAATAGGACTGGAAACCCACATGTCTTTGTTTCTCTTTTTTTTCATTTGTATTAAATGGGTTGTCTCAATACGGGATTGATAGCTATGTAAAGGATTTGCAAAAAACAAGTCATTTTGCAAAAGTGTCCATTAACAGTGTCCTACCTATTCATGTTCTGACAGACACCAATCACCCTTGAGCCACCTCTTGAACAATTGTGAAGAACAAATGTCTGTTAGAAAAACAACATTTTTAGGCATAGGACCTGTAGTATAGCTGCATGTCACAGGCAAAATGCCCCGAAAAAATTGAAAAGGCAGACCCTTGAGCCACTGTTGGTCAATTGTGAAGAAACAAATGTCTGTTGGAAACACATTTTTTTAATAATAGGGACCTGTGTATTGCTGCATTCTCAAAGCAGCATGACCCAAAAAAATTATAAAAAATGACTTCTCAGCCACTGTTAAAATTGTGAGGAGGAAATTGCCACTTAGGAAGGCCAACATTTCTGTTTACAAAGGACAATGATTATTGCCTGTATATCTCACAGCGTACATGTCCACAAAAAATTATAATATGACTTCTCAGCCACTATTAAAAAATTTTGAGGGAGATAATGCCTTAGAAGCCCACATTTTCTGTTCCAAAGGACAATAATTATAGCTGTCGTATCTCACAGCACACATGACCCCAAAAAATTATAATATGACTTCTCAGCCACTATTAACAATTGTGTGGGAGAAAATGCACTTGAAGCAACAATTATCTGTTCCAAAGGACCATAATTATTCTCTGTATCTTCACAAGCAACATGACCCCAAAAATAATTATAAAATATGACTTTCAGCCACTATTAGATAATTTTGTGAGGAGAAATTGCCACTTAGAAGTCACATTTTGTTCAATTGGACAATGATTATTGCTTTAATCTCCAGCAAACATGACCTACAAACCATTGACAATGCGAAAAACTTCTTAAGATTAAAGTGAGTAAATGGGAATACGGTGTTGTCATGAAACCTTGCTGTATTTTACGTTTCTCCTCACAGCAAAACCAGCAAAATGAACTGTTGGGGAAAAAGTGGATATAAAAATTGCAGTAAGGAAATGATCATTTTAAAAAAAAGTTTTCAATGGGACCATTTCTGTTTGAAAAGGAATGGAAGTTGGATGGCAACTAATCGGTGGACTCGGCAATTGGGGGCACCACCAACATCATCAGAGATCCATGCCTGATTAATCTTGATGAAAGTCAAACTGATCCACATTTTCTGTGGGAAAGGCCGGATGTTGTTTGTCCGTAATGGACTCCTCAGCTGTGCTGATGGTCGCTCAGATATGACGCTGGCTGCTGGGGCAGGACAACACCTTCTATGGCGTGACGAGCCAGCTCGGGCCATTAGTCCATTTTGGATACCCAGAAGTCTATTGGCGTCCGGATAACAAATGCACCAAAAAACATCGGTGTTAATGACGCAGGATAAGTCGTGCTCCATGATCTTAAGGCTGATCTCTGGGTGTTGGATGTGTGCCCTGATTGCATGCGTCGGTGAGGTGGTAAACAAAGATTGCCAGAGGTCACCATTAGGCTTCTGCCACCTTGACTGCTGCTGCGCTACGGCCTACCTTGGCACCTTACTGATGTCACGTCGCTGATGTTGTTCACCGTGACATTTGGGAAACGTGAAGGAGACGCAACAGATGTCTCCAGTTGATCAATCAGCACAGGTCTCCATTTCCTGCATTTTTACTCTTCTAGTTGGGTGGGGTGGAAGAAAAGTTGCTGGATTTTAGTTTTGTACCGGGGTTCAGGAGGGTGACCAACCCAGTTTATCTGTTGTTCATTTTGATGGCCTTAATACGCAGGATCATGTTGGAGGAAATGAGCATCAAGATCATGTGAGAGATGGAGCCTTGATTTACCAAGCCTCTGTGTCGAGAGGCACTAGCAAAAACTGATCTTCCTTATCTTTCCTCCTCCGCCTCAATTCGCCCAACCTCTTTCCAAGGCAGGGGACGTCCGGTAACATCTGTGTCTAGGAATACTCCTCCTCCTCTTCCTCCTCCGCTTTGACTCTGACATGCTTCAACACCAAGTCTGACTTGCCTGAGATGATGGCACCCTGAGAGCTGAGCGTATCCTTGCACTAGCTCTGGATCCCGAACCACTGCCTAATGAAGACCGATGAAATTGTGAACTGTTCGGGCCTTGTGGATTTGACGGAGATGAAAAGGCTCCATGTCCGCATCTGTGTCACGTCTCCTCCTCCGTCGCTGGCGGGGATCCTGTTGTTTCAGAGTGTCCCAACGATCGTTCCAGAACTAAGTTCACCACATGCTCATGCTGTCAAGGGCATTGTCCGCACTGACATTTTGGTGGCTTCTTCAAAACTGGAAGGATGGTGCAGAGCTTCTGTTCCACCTGCCTCCACTCTCAGTGGTTTCACACCCCCGAGGTCCGTACCGCCTGCTTGTCAGGCCATGTGTCACTTCGTACTGCGTAATGGCATTGCGCTGCTGCACACAATCGTTGGAGGCATGTGGAGGGTGGAATTACCCAGTGTGTTGCCACGCAACAATGAGACGGTTGACGGGAGGGCCGAGCTCGACGATGCAACGCAGCCAGGCGGGACGAAGACAGGGTGCGAACGGCGGAAGTGCGAACTCAGACCTCGAGCCTTCTTCGCAGGCCAGGTCCAGGACCGGGTAGTTCTTTAGAAATTTCTGGACGACAAGGTTCAGGACATGTGCCTGCAAGGGATGTGCTCCAGCCAACCGACCTTAAGGGCGGCCAGCTGATTTCGCCCGTTATGCACACCACCTTGCCTGGCACAAGGTTCTTGTCACCCAGCCAGCGCTCGGTCTGTTGATTAGAGCCGTCCACAGCTTCTGGAACTGTGTGTGGACGGTCTCCAAGCAGATTTAATTCAACACGGCTGGGGTTCTGGGCACATGATGCACCAGAGGACTTGGGGGAAAGAGCCCTGCACACATCCCTGCGGTGTTGAAGAGCCGTGCGCCGATGCCTGAGAGCCACCATCACCCCCAGAGAATCCACCCAGCTCACCCAGTGAGCTGTCCACAGAGATATAGGGCCCTTGGCCGTGCTTACTAGTCCATGTGTCGGTGGTGAGATGGACTTTTTCGGACACAGATGCAGACAACGCGCTTTAAATTTTAAATGACACGTGGCTGGCCAGGGCAGGGACGGCTTTTTGGAAGAATTTGCTGCTCGGCATCTGGTATTGGGGCTAGCGAGGGCCATGATGTGCGGAACCCATTTGTGTCCAACCAGACGGAAAGGCCAACATTTCCAAGCCCAAAAGCCTGGCAATGCCGACATTCAGGTTTTGTGCTTTGGGAGGGTTTGGGTTAAAGTGTTTCTTCTGCTCCCCAAACCTGGAAGACAAGAAGGCTGGATGCTAGGACTGGACGCTGTACCGGCGTTAGCAGGTCGGTCAAACTGGGCGAAAGGAGAAGGGGTAGGACGGGTCTCTGGTGGTGCTGGTGGTATCTCGGGAGACGGTGGAGGCTGAAGCGGAGGCTGATCCCTGATCATGACTTCTGAGAGACTGGGCAGCTGAGGAACGCTTGGTGGTGGACGGAGGAGGAGGGAGGGAGGCGGAGATGAGGTGTGACAGTGGTTGGAGGCCCGGGACGGTCTGGCTTTTTTGGCCAAGTGTTACCTCCATTTAAACTCATGCCATTCGGCTGCATGTGATAGACATGTTGGTGGTGGTTAACCACTTAAGGTTCTTGCCTCTACTTATGCGGTTTACGGCCAAAGGCGGCATAATGACATTTCGGGGCTGGGTGAATCAGAGGCTTGCCTCAAAGAGGCCAGGTGAGAGGTCCTGGACCTTTTTGACGGCGATAAGCGAGGAGCGGGGTTTGCGCTGACCGTGGCTGGGCGGGATATATCAGCGGACTTCTGCGACGCCCTCTCCCTTTTTGTGGCGGGACCCGTATCCGACACTACCCCATTCATCTTCCTCCTCGCCCAACTGATGAAGCGCTCGCCAAGCAAATTCTGCGGAAAAAGTCCAGGAGATGGATCGGCCATGTCGTATCATCATCTCATCAACACAGGTGAACTTGGTCGTCTGACTTTCTGCATCCAGAAGCTGCGGGCTCAGCAAGGGGCACTGAAGGCGTTGCGACCGCCCGGGATTTTTTGACGATTGGACCGGCTTCCTTCACCTCTCGATTGGGCTTCAGTAACTGGGGCGTAAGAGCAGAGAAAATCATCTTTTTGGCCTCTTGATCTTTTAACATGCCTTTCTGAACCACCAACCGCATTTTGTCACTCAAAGAGGTCTTCAAGAAAAAATGGATTATCCCACCAGATGGTGGGTACACGGAGTTGACATTTGGGCTGCTTCTTTGTTGGACAGATGCTGAAGATGTGATGACGACATTTGTGGCCAGTGACTGCGAGGACGTGGAGGTAAGACTGCTAGATGCTGGTTGTCATAACCACGAAGGACAGATTGCGACGAGGTTCGTTTACTTAGATTTAACAGGGCCCTGAACCAGCGATGACAGGCCTGACGGTCCTGCAACTGACGATACGCTGGCATGCGTGTTGTAGAGCACTGTAAGGCGCACTTCTTTCGTACCCTCTACCTTCATGTGCTACCCCCCTCTTTGCTCGCTTTCCCTGCATTTCGATCCATGTTCGATATATAAAAATTTGAGAAGGTATGGAATAGTTTGGAAAGGTCTCTTATTAAATCACGGGCAGATCACAAGCTATTCTTCAAATCCCTCTTAATCAAAACAAAAATGGCTGGATTCAAAATTTAAACTGCAAGGTGTCCTATCAACAAATATGGAATGGGCAAAAAGGTCCAAAAAAACACGTAACTGTTATGTTTTGATTATAATAAACTTGTATTGTTTGCACCTTTCAATTCACCTGTGGTGAATATAGAAT